>JALIZH010024141.1:0-40038 GCA_030522465.1 Rhipicephalus appendiculatus
TTTGCTAAGGTTGTCCTAAGCTTTTTTTATTGCCCCACATTACCTACCTTGCTGCCATGCACTCCTAGGACGGTCATGAGAACACCACGCTCAATGTCCAGATCCGCAAAAATACTAAGAGTGCTAGGGGTCCCTTCGAATATTAGTGCGGAGTGCCTCATGCAGCTGCGTATTCAGAACACGTTGGAAGAAATCATCGAGGCACATTATACGGCTGAGATGACCAGGTTGTTTTCCTCGGCTACGGGTAGGAGCATCCTGGTCGTCTTAGAGTATAGTGCAGCTCAAGAAGAGGAACGCAAACAAATTGTCACTAAGGAGCAAAGGGCTCACTTCTCTCCGTTTCCCCGCGACGTGCATCCGCAGCGCAATGCGGGAAGGCGGAGGGCCAGGGGGTGAAGCGACGCAGATTTGCCAGGTTTGGCTAATTTGCGCCAATTCTGCCTACTTTTTTTAGGCCGGTGGTGGCATAAAATCGTCTCGGCTACTAGGCTCCTTTTCGGCTACTTTCTTGTCCCTTAGATTTCATCAAAGTTATCACTATCTGGTGGCGTCGCACCGCTAGTGTTCGAGTATATGGTGCCAAACATCGCAGTTAAAGCGTGCTTCCGGCTCCGAAAACGGAATTACGCGCTTTGATTACGCAGATAATGAACTTTAATGAAAAGGATGGTGCAGTAGCCCAAGCAGGCGTAAGGGTCAATGATGGCAATCAGAACATAAATGTAAGAAAAAAATTTACACCATCTCCCGCTAAAGGGAACCATGTGTAGATGTGAAGCAGCGGGCGCTAACGCTTACATTGGCGGGGGGCGTTGACGCTGGTGCTCATCGCAGCGTTGCGCAGGACAGAAAACTGGGGAGGCGCAAAGCACGCAGTGATGGAGCGGTGTTTCCTACTGGAACATGCCAATCGCTGCTAATGGGCAATGAGAGCCAGAAGACTCCGACTGGACACAGAGACCCGCAGTCCGCTTTTAGTTAACGCGCACGCTGCGAATTTTTATTAGATGCGAAGCATCTTATGCTCGGGGCTATGTCCGTCCCTCCCGCGTCCGTCCCACGTACCGCGTCCCGTGTCCCGCGTCCCGCGTCCCGCGTCCGGCCACATTCATGAAGTAGGGAAGCACCCACTATGCGAACCAGAACACTGTAGTACAAAAAATTGAAAGACACTTTGTACATTCCAAAGTGTGTTCTGCGAAAGCGTGTGGCCATTCCACTGACGGAAAGACGGACGGAAAGACCGACGGACGGGCAGACGGACGGACGGACGGACATCCGGACGGACGGACGGACATCCAGACGGACGGACGGACGGACAGACGGACATCCGGACGGACGGACGGACATCCGGAAGGACGGACGGACGGACAGACAACCAAACGGACGGACATCCGGACAGACGGACATCCGGATGGACGGACGGACATCCGGACAGACAGACGGACATCCGGACGGACGGACGGACAGATGGACATCCGGACAGACGGACGGACAGGCGGACATCCGGACGGACAGACGGACATCCGGACGGACGGACGGACATCCAAACGGACGGACGGACGGACATCCGGACGGACATCCGGACGGACGGATGGACGGACATCCGGACGGACGGACGGACAGACGGACATCCGGACGGACGGACATCCAAACGGACGGACGGACAGACGGACATCCGGACGGACGGACGGACATCCGGACGGACAGCCGGACATCCGGACGGACGGACATCCAAACGGATGGACGGACAGACATCCGGACGGACGGACGGACAGACGGACATCCGAACGGACAGACGGAAGGACGGACGCCGGCCGGACGGACAGACGGACATCCGGACGGACGGACGGACAGACGGACATCCGGATGGACGGACGGACGGACACCGGACGGACGTGAGCATGAGACATTAAAGGCTTTCGCCTTAATATAAGGCCGTCAACCACCACTACAGTTACCAGAGTCATGGCCGAGAGCACAGAGGGGCTGCTTAGCAATGGCTAGGCAGGTGGTGTGTGTCGCCCAGGTTGATTCCATTCCTCGATCTTGCTTGCATGTGTTTGGGGGGGAGAGGGGGGGCTTAGTCCCTCCCTCCTTCCCGCGTACTACACCACCACAGCGCATGCGCGTCTCCTCTCCTACGCTCACCCCCCTTTCTCTCCTCTAGGAATACTCTACCAGCGGCCGTGACTACTATCCGGAGCGGCGTCCTACACCCCCACAGCGCATGCGCGTCCCCTCCCCCTCTCTCCTCTCCTAAGCTCACCCCCCTTGCTCTCCTCTAGGAATCCTCCACGAAACGGCGCCCGCGTTCCATAGCGCATGCGCATCCTCTCCCCCTCTCCTACGCTCACCCCCTTTCTCTGCTGTAGGAATCCTCAACTCTACGGAGCGGCGCCCGCGTCCCACACACCCACAGCGCATACGTCTCCCCTTCTCTCTCTTCTCCTACAGTTCCCCCCGTTCTCTCCTCTAGGAATCCTCTACGGAGCGGCGCGCGACAGGTGGTGCGACAGCTGCATACTCCGCTGGGGGGCACCACGGTAGTCTCGCGGTATAAAAAATCTTCCCCATCTCCCGCTAAAGGGAACCATGTGTGGATGCGAAGCAGCGGGGGAGATAATTAGCTTGAGCGGGAGGAACGTCGCCAATCTCATTTCACGGCAGCGGTCCGGGCGCTCATCGCGGCGCTGCGCAGGAGGGCATCTTATGCTCTGGGCTCTGTCCGTCCCTCCCGCGTCCCGCGTCCGGCCACTGTCATGAAGTAGGGAAGCGCCCATTATGCGAACCAGAACCCTGTAGTAATATGAAGGCCGTCAACCCTAACACAGTCATCAGAGTCATGGCCGAGAGCACAGAGAGGCTGCTTAGCAATGGCTAGGCAGGTGGTGTCGTAGCCCAGGTTGACCCCATTCCCTGAGTCATGGCCGAGAGCACAGAGAGGCTGCTTAGCAATGGCTAGGCAGGTGGTGTCTGTCGCCCAGGTGGACCCCATTCCTTAATCTTGCTTGCATGCGTTTGGAGGGGGCTTAGTCCGTCCCTCCTTCCCGCGTCCCACACCACCACAGCGCATGCGCGTCCCCTCCCCCTCTCTCTCCTAAGCTCACCCCTTTCTCTCCTCTAGGAATCGTCTACTCTACGGAGCGTCCCACACCCCCCACAGCGCATGCGCGGCCCCTCTCCTGTGCTCTCCTACGCTCACCCCCTTCCTCTTCTCTAGGAATCATCTACTCTACGGAGCGGCGCATGCGCGTCCTCTCCCCCCTCTCTCCTCTAGGAATACTCTACTCTACGGAGAGGCTCCGGCGTCCGACAGCACATGCGCGTCCTCTCCCCCCTCTCTCCTCTTGGAATCATCTACGCTACGGAGCGGCTCACGTGTCCCACAGCGCATGCACGTCCCCTCCCCCCTCTCTCTCCTCTCCTACGGGCCCCCGCGTCTTTTCCTCTAGGAAGCCTCTACGGAGCGGCGCGAAGGACAGGTGGTGTGACAGCTGCTTACTCCTCTGGCGGCGCCACGGTAGTTCCGCGGTATGAAAATGACGGAGCGCGCGCGCCTCATTCTCTCTCCTGCGCAGCGCCGCGATGAGCGCCCGGAATACTGCCGTGAAATGAGAGCGGCGACGTTCCTCCCGGTCAAGCTAAATATCTCCCCGCTGCTTCGCATCCACACATGGTTCCCTTTAGCGGGAGATGGGGAATTTTTTTTGTTCAACAACGCACAGGAGAAATCTCCCACCGGCACCACCTTGGAGGTCAAGATCCATTGCCATATATACGGGGTGGCCAGTGAACGGTTGTGCAGCGCGAGCAGTCGGTTTTTTCAACCAAGAAACTCGCTAGCAGACGCTGCCTGCGTCGGCGTCGCGAGGCGAGAGAGGGGGGGACGCGCGTGCGCAGTGGAGTGTGGACGCCGCGGGCAGGGATGCCTAGAGGAGAGAGGGGGGAGCGTAGGAGAGGAGAGAGAGGGGGGACGCGCATGCGCAGTGGGGAGTATGGACGCCGCGGGCAGGGATGCCTAGAGGAGAGAGGGGGGGGAACGTAGGAGGGGAGAGACGGGAGGCGCATGCGCAGTGAGGGTGTGGTTGCCGCGGGGAGGGATGCCTAGAGGAGAGAGGGGGGAGAGGAGGTTTTTATTTTTATGTTTTTTTGAAAGGTTTGCGCATGCGTAGTAAGGGTGCTCACGCCGGCACACCACCACCACCACCGGATTAAGCTTCGCCATAAGATGCTTCACATCTAAAACTAGACCTCCATAAACTGCCAGTAAAGCAGGCTTTGCGCAGACACATGAAAAAAAAAGCGTTTAGATGCTTGGCTGGGTTTCATCGACAATAATTACATGGGGCCTCATTTTTCAGATCACTGATTTCTGAACGCGGCTTTAACCCAAATTTCGAAGCGAACAGGAATCGAAAGCGTTCTGCATCCAGGGCGACCTGCACACATCGAAATTAGAAAACGGATATCCCACATTTCAAGTGAGCACTGAAAAACCAGGATACAAGAGGCAAAGACGGCAGCACAAGCGCTGACTAACAACAGTTTTTAGTGAGCGCTTGTGTTGCCGCCTTTGCGTCTTGTATCCTGGTTTTTCAGTGTTCACTTTAGCATGTCGTTCCAACTCGCCGAACCATCAATTCGTCTAGAATATCTGCGAAGTACTTGTGTAATTTCTTAGGCTTAGGTATGGACTGCAATTTGGGATTTCTCATCACGGGAAAAATTATTGCGAAAGATGCAACAATTTGTGCTTCAATGCCAGCAGCTGTGATTATGAACGCATTCTTCATGCTGTAGCCTTTCTTTTAAACAGCGAAAGCTCTTATGAGATCACAACAAGGGTGCCGTAGTTGTCAGTCGCCGCCGCCGCCGGTGTCCATAACCACTATTGCGCGAAATAAGGCGGGATGGAAGGGGGTTCGATCCTGGGTCCCCTCCGTGGCAGCCCAGCATTCTACCACAGAGTCATGCCGGTGCTCGGAACTCCACCGCACAAAAAGCCTATACAAGCGCAATGTCGGGAACGAATCGCGTTAGCGTAAGTAATATAGCGTGGTAGAAGAGTAAATTGACAACCAGGCGTCACAGAATGCGAATTGTGTAACCAGGCTAGGAGTGTGGCCTTTCTGGAGCCTTTTTTAAACACTCTTGGGGCAACTACTACAAGCGCACTTGCATGGTACCCACTATGCCATAACTCATGATAATTTTAAATGCGAATGCATTTCATAGTCGGGCTATGTCAGGCATCCGGCGTTGGCGTTGTGCGGCGTTGTCCGCGAAGAAGGAGGAGGAGGAGGAGGCTAGGTTGAGTAGGTGTGCGCACCGGCAGGTGTTAGATGTGAAGCATCTTATGGCGAAGCTTAATCCGGTGGTGGTGGTGTGCGGCGTGATCACCCTTACTGCGCATGCGCAAACCCTTTCAAAAAAAAAATAAAAAACCTCTCTCCCTCTCTCTCCTCTAGGCATCCCTCCCCGCGGCAACCACACCTTCACTGCGCATGCGCCTCCCCTCCTCTCTCCCCTGCTACGCTCCCCCCTCTCTCCTCTAGGCATCCCTGCCCGCGCCGTCCACACTCCCCACTGCGCATGCGCGTCCCACCTCTCTCTCCTCTCCTACGCTCCCCCCCCCTCTCCCTCTCTCGCCTCGCGACGCCGACACAGGCAGCGTCTGCTAGCGAGTTTCTTGGTTGAAAAAACCGACTGCTCGCGCTGCACAACCGTTCACTGGCCACCCCGTATATATGGCAATGGATCTTGACCTCCAAGGTGGTGCCGATGGGAGATTTCTCCTGTGCGTTGTTGAACAATAAAAATTCGCAGCGTGCGCGTTAACTAAAAGCGGGCTGCGAGTCTCTGTGTCCAGTCGGAGTCTTCTGTCTCTCATTGCACATTTGCAGCGATTGGCATGTTCCAGTAAGAAACACCGCTCCATCGCTGCGTGCTTTACGCATCCCCAGTTTTAAATGCGAATGCATTTCTTAGTCGGGCTATGTCAGGCATCCGGCGTTGGCGTTGTCCGCGGTAGCCTCGGCAGGTGTTATAGTGAGTGGAGAGGAGGAGCGCGCTCTGGTGCGTGAGGGCGCTCGCATCGCGGGAGCTCGGCGGAGCTATATATGAAAAATTTTAAAAAAAATAACAAAAAGAAAAAAAAGAACAAAAGAAAATTAAGAAAATAAAAAAAAGAAGAAAAAAACCAGAAAAAAAATAGGCGCTGCGCCGTGCTTCCCGACCAGGCTGCAGAAATTAGGCGCCTTTTCCTTCTTCGAACCACAACCACCATATATAAATGGAGTGAAGCGCGCGCGAGATGCATTGGCATTTCCTCACGATACCCTTCGGGGAGGTGGGGGCATTTTTTTTTGTGTAGTGGGGAAGCGTCAACTATGCCATTATTCGTCATTCTTCGGAAAAGCGTGGTGCCCGCTACACACTTGAAACGCATTATGTGCACTTTGTTGATGCTGTGGCTGACGACGATGAAGAAATATGCCATTTTGTAATGGGTTGGAGCACTGAACGACCCACTCGTTACGCAATTCGCATTGTGTGACGCCTGGTTGTTACTTTACTGTTCTAAAACGCTTTACAAGACACGTTAACGCGATTCTTTACCCGACATGAAGCCTGCATAGGGTCAGTTTGCACCGCAGTTTCAAGCAGTGGCGTAGCTCAGTGGTAGAGTGCTGGGCTGCCAGGCAGAGGACCCGGGTTCGATTCCCGTTCTGTCATAGGTGTTTTTTTTATTTATTTAGTTTTTTCCTTATTTCGTTACGGACACCGGCGGCGGACAACTACGGCGCAGAAACGACGCTTGTGATCTCATAACAGCTTGCGCTGTAAAAGGGCTCAGCTATAATTCTTCATCGTCATCAGCCACAGAATCAATTAATAGAGTAGTGTGTAACTTGCAAGCAAACTTGTGTTAGTATCCCCGAGAGAATTCGCAACGGGTTCTAGACATGGCGCTCTTCCACCTTTCGATGTTACTGTACTGCACTTTTCGTGCAGGCCTGGTGTTTTTTTGTTTTTGTCGCAACTTCTATAGTCATATCAAGCAAGTTGCGTGATAAGTCATTCTTTCAATAGCGCCAGCACCACGTCATCATGGATACAATGATTGCTAAAGTCAACAGTTTATGCTGAAATCTGAGCAATTATGATTTTGAAGTGTTAGTTCTGCACATGTTTATATTTTCTCCGATAGGCTTTTGCATTTAGACACTTAAATAAAAATGTGGAAGTGGTTCTCACAAATGCGTGGCTAGTTTTGGCTACTTTTGCCTCTAGTTGGCTGCTTTTTGGCTAGATTTCCCAATTTTCTGGCTCTCTTTTGAATTTTCGACCTGGCAACCCTGAAGCCAGGCTCAAAGAAGACGTTCGTGCAAACCCGGAGTCTGCATGCTTTCTAGACGCTGCGCAGTACGGTCGAACGGCTAATTTCTCGGCCGAGCTGATGACACAAGTTCTGCTCTCCACTCCGCTTCTCTCCGGAACGCCACTCCCGCTAAGGCTGAGCAAGTAGTCATCGCCTTCGCTCTCCTTGACGAATATAAGCACAGACTCAAGAGTTGCAGTCGGAGACTTTGCGTTCGTATCGGCATCAGCTGTAGTAACTTGCGTTTTAGGTCATAGGGATATTTCTAATCACACCACCGTCTGGTTTCCGGCTCACCTTGGATCACATTTGGCGTCCATAGACAACCTGAACGAGATTTCCCACACCGGAGCGCGGGAACTTACGCACCGCGCTGGGTAGTCAGGGGGATCTTTGGACTTTAATATAGCGGTCTTTAGGGACGTTCTCCGAACTTTCAACGAGATCAGCTAACCTTACCAGTTGGGCTGGAGGCACGTCCCGCTTTCTCATCTGAAGCTCTCTAGAGCACAGGCATCTACCTTCCACATGCTTCAAACCAGGCCATACCCGAGTTTTTATTCACACAGCCAGTTCATCGAGGGCCTTATCCAACATGCGCAGATTTTGGCGCCACTCGTATGCTGGATGACATGCTCTTGCACTGCCCCTCACTTCAAAGTTTGCAACACACGACCAAGGAGAAATAAAGCTCCGCGCTGATGAGCTCAGACCTGCGTCAGATCAGGCCGTCCAGGAGACCTGCGACGCGGCGGTGAGGCTCGGCCTACCCCTACCGACGTGGTATCGGCCCGCTGATCTACCGCCTTAAACGCTAATGTTCCTCAGCAGCCAAACAAAAGCTTTTGCCTCTTTATAAGTAGACAGTGAGTTCTTGTTTTAGGAAATTACAATTTTTCCTCGGAGAGACCTGTTCGCTGATGCGAATTGTGACAGAAATGATCGTTGAAGGCGCTTCTGTCACTTTTAAATGCGAAGCATTTCTTAGCGAATTTCCGCAACTTTGAGCATATCTATCTAGCCGCTTACGACTTTGTGCTCCCCAGACCGTATAAATGACTGGTCATATCATGAAAACCATGTCTTGTCATGAGCGTAATTGTTGACAAGCCATGGCCGTGATGCTCTAGCGGCCATATCGTTACCTTGATATATACCAAAATTGGTATGACGAGGCATTTCTGTATGACTAACATAAATACCAGGTGGTAATGTGAAAGTCACGACGCGCTGTCATATATACCATGCCATATATGCCATGCTCATGGTGCGTTCGTGGCGGTTTAGCTAGCTTGACATGTGCCAAATTTGATGTTGGGTGACGTGACTGTATAAGGAATATTAATTACAGGTGGTAACATGACAATCATGACATGCGTTTCATGTACAGCATGATTTACGTGCCACGCTCATGGTGCGCTCACCTCTGGTTCGCTAGCTTGATATGCAGCGAAATTGCTGTGGCGCGGCGCGACTGTATGACGAACATAATTGACAGATTGTAAAATGAAAATCATGACATCCATTTCATGTACAACATGATTTAAACACCACGTTCATGGTGCGCTCACGGCCGTTTAGCGATATTTATACAAACAAAATGGGTATTGCGTGACGTGACTGTATGACGAACTTAAATAATAAATAGTAATATGAAAGTCATGACTTTCATGTCATGTACAGCATGACTTGCATGCCACACTCATGGTGCGCTTGCGGCCAGTTCACTTGCTTGATATACACCGAAACTGGCATTGCGCGACGTGACTGTATGTTGAACATAAATGACAGGTTCTAGCATGTAAATCATGACATGCATATTATGTACAGCATAATTTGCTCCTTGCTGGCTGCTTCGCATTACATGGATGCCCACAATGCGTGGGATCTGCCGGTTTTTTTGTGCTGGAATAAAAACGACATCCTTTACGACCAGTTAGGATGCAGTCATCTTGTGGAAAGGACATGTCAGACACTGGGGGTGTTGCTGCTAATCTCTCCAAATACTTTACGGTAATGCAAAAGCTTCCCTTGTACAAAAAAAAAAAAACCGCCAGGCCTGCGCAGAACGCGCAGCACAGCCACAGCGAAAGCTGGGAGAGCGGCCTTTAGCATTTTTTAAACACTCTTGGGGTAACTACTACAAGCCCACTTGCATGGTACCCACTACGCCATAAATCATCATAATTTTTGTGTAGTGAGGAAGCGTCTACTATGCCATTCTTCATCATTCTTCAGAAAAGCGCGGTGCCCGCTACACTCTTGTAACGAATTATGTGCACTTTGTTGATGCTGTGGCTGACGACGATGAAGAATTATGCCTCAGGCTTTTGTAATGGGTTGGAGCATTGAACGACCCACTCTTTACGCAATTCGCATTGTGTGACGCCTGGTTCTTACTTTACGGCTCTAAAACGCTTTACAACACACGTTAACGCGATTCCTTACCCGATATGAAGCCTGCGTAGGGTCAGTTTGCACCGCAGTTTCAAGCAGCGGCGTCGCTCAGTGGTAGAGTGCTGGGCTGCCACGCAAAGGACCCGGGTTCGATTCCCATTCTGTCACAGGTGTTTTTTATTCATTTAGTTTTTTTCTTATTCCGCGCGATATTGGTTACGGACACCGGCGGCGGTGGCGGCAGCGGCGGCGGACAACTAAGGCGCAGAAACGACCATTGTTGTGATCTCATAACAGCTTTCGCTGTAATATACATGTGCTGAAAATACCTCTAAAATACCGAACCAACATGTGTGGCAAGTACCTCAAGATATATGTCTCAAGGGTGGCTTAGCTTATTATGCGCTGCTTGACGTCATACGTTCGTAGCGACGGTCAAGTAATTGAGCTGTGGATCTAGCAGTACTGATAATCTATATGGGGTGTCGTGTTTGTCCCTATTTAGTCGTTCCTTCCCAGGTACACAAAAAAGATAATTGACGTCTTTCAACTGTTTATCCGTAACAATAAAAACGTCTAGAAGACAACACGGAATAGAAGCTGAGAGTCTAGAGAGTCTAGAAAAGAAATTCTAGCCGGACCTTCTCTAGTGTCCGGTTAGAATTCCTTTATAATGCCATCTACAAAACGTTTTGAAAACGCCGCAAAAAATCCCATTATAGAAAAAGGCTTGTTGGATACCCACGATATCGCACTGAATATCTCACCCCACTTTCAAAAACCGTTTTCTAGACGTTTTTAAGATGTCATCCAGGATCACCTTTTTTTCTGTTTTTTTTGCACATGCAATTAGGACGCCTTTACAGGAAGCCCTCCTTATAGTAGTAAGTACTGTTAGTTTACTCTGTAAATAGTATTACAGAATGAGAGCTCAGTAGATTCAGGGGGAAAAGTGATCATTCCTAATTTGTTCTGTAAAACAGCGAGTATTCCGGTACAGCATAAAAACGTACATACCACAAGATGAGATGTAGCATGCGAATAGATTGCATTATAAAGAAGCAGGCAAAAGAAGGCAAAGTATCACGATAGCTAAAACACAGCTATATTACTATATAGCTGTGTTGTCAAACATCTAACAATGAAACATGACGAAACTTAATATTTGGCACAACCATTCTGCAATATGTTAGCATTGTCCCAATTAGCTCCACCGAATGAAACACAAGGATGAAGTGAAGAGAAATCGTCGAAAAGGGAATCTCGCTGAGGCCAACAATTCGACAAGAGGACTAGTCTTCGTCGGGGCCCTGACGAAGACAAGCGTCCACGTTGAAACGTTTCTTCAACGCTTCATCTTCCGCTGAACTTTTTCTTGCAAGAATAAGAGAGACAAAAGGAATGAATGACAGGCAGGGAATTTAACTGGACTAAGTCCAGTTTGCTACCCTACTCATGGGGAGGGGAAAGAGGGAGTAAAGAATAGAGAGAAATAGACATTTTAACACACACAGAGGAGCGTATCACAGGCGATCGCTTAATTATGCTGCCTTTAAGTACTGCAGGAGGGCCCGTGTGGTTTTCTGGGCTGGTATGATGCAGCCAGACTCCCAAGATCTTTCAGTATAAAGCGGACCGTCCAGTCTCCGCAAGGCACACTGGACAGTCCGGCGATGTTGTTGAAATAAGGAGAGCGGCACAAGACATAGTCCATAGTCTCTACACAATTGCACTAATCGCATTTTGATCAATCTGCAATACCAGTTCGAGAGGTGAATGAGTTAGAAGACGCTACACCGAGCCACAGCCAACACAGAATTGTAAGCAGGAAACTTGGAAAGGAAGCATGCATCAAGCAACTGGTGTGTGTCTCTTCGCTCCAAAACAATCGTTCAGTAGCGCTACTTAAGACCACAGTTGGTGGAAATCTGCTCCAAAGCGTTGAAAACAGTAATAAAATAACAAAATCGCAAAATAATATCTGGCTTATCCAGCCAAGAATACGCAATAAAGAAAAAACATAAATGGCTTGCAAAATCACTGTAGCTCAAGTGTATTGCTCACAAAATGAAACATTTAGGAACTTATAGTATGCCCCTGTTGGAAGATTTCTCACTGAAGTAATGTTGGCAAAGAACTCTGGCATCATTACAGAAGTAAGACTAGACGTTGGGAACACAAGGCGTCATCTTAGACGTTAGCTAAAAAATATTTGTGGCTGAAAACTCGCCGGACCTTTTCTTTTTTTCATTTTATTTTTTTTTTATTTCTTAAAATAAAGCTGATTCCTCCTCCTGCAGCATCCATGTTTCAAACTGCAGCCACTAAATAGGTAAGGGTAGCACACTTCGAAATGTGCTGCGTACAAAACTTATCACAGGAATGATGGTCTGACATCCCTAGAGATCAGACTAGTTAATCTGAAATGCGCCTTGGTTAGCACAAAATATGAACACTAATCTACAGCAACGTACAACAAAACCACAACTAAACGAATTGTAGCGCAAAAATAAAGTGTATGAGCAGAAAATAATGGGAACGACCACCCACAAAAATTACATTGAGTGGACCACTTACTAAAATGAATCAATAAAATGTAGGAATACGGAAATACCAGCCTGATAAAAAAACCAACTTTGCTTTATGATACCCACTAATAAAAAAAATGTCATGCTCAAAGTACAAATATAATGTTAAGACACATCAGCTAAAGAAATTGTGACCTTTCCTCACTTTTTACTCATTATGCACACAGCTATTAACTCAAGATAGGCAGGGCAGGGTATTGTACTTCGTTCAATGTACAAATATCATAATGTGTCTCTAGCCACTCTCAACACATGGGTTCGTGACAGGCACTTGATGGAAATCATCATGCACTTCCGGAAGTCTGTTAAAGAACAATTCAAATGACATGAAAATTAATGTAGTATTAAAAGCATCTGGTAGCGTTCTAAATCAAACATATTTTAGCACGATAGCCCTGGTGCTATTTTTTGAAGATGCCAACACACACAGGCACCCAAGAAGGTTGTCAACTGCTTTAGAAATTGTGTGAACTTTTGTTTTTTTTTTAAGTTCCCAAGAAAAAGAGAAAAATTCGAATCTGTTGACATCCATCTTTATTCACACTAAAACCTGCCAGCATAGGTGGGCAAACTCACTCATGAATCGATTCACTCGGACTCACTCAGAGTCAGATCGAGCCGTGAGTCTGAGTCTGAGTCCGGGTGAGTAATGTTTTGGTGAGTTTGAGTCCGACTGAGTTCGACTGAAGAGAATTTTTGTGAGTGTGAGTCCCAGTGAGTCCGGCTCAGCAAATTTTGGCGAGTCTGAGTCCGAGTGAGCCCTAAGCACAAAATATAATTCATGAGTGAGTCTGAGTGAGCTCCACAAGTTCTGCCGACCTATGCCTGCCAGTCACGTACCCCATCAAAAAGAAGAAAATTATAATTTAGTTGGTGTAGCGTTTGTTTCTAACCACCTAGAGCGAGTACCGCCTGCAATAAATAGCAGAAAAGAAAATTTCGTTACATGCTATAATACCTAATATAGGACGGTGTGAAAAGTTTCTGCAATCAGGGGAAGTTTCTGCATTAGCGCTGTGTATCAACATCTCGTGGCCTACAACAAGGAAAAAATGAGTCGGTTCTGCAAGGGCGAGAGGAGTAAAAAAATAAGCAGTCTTCTACTTGACATTATTTCCTCTCTGCGTTGGTCGGTAAGCATTGTCGGTACTCCTATTGCACACGATCTACGATACCTCGTGTTTGGATGTTACAATCGAGTAAGCAGTGCAGCGTTTAGCAAATAGAAAGATAAATTCACAACGCGCATCACCAGCCGCCAATCGAATACAATTGTTCACATACTCAACAAATTTATCTGTCTGTGTGCAGGGCCTCCGTTGTTCACCATGCGCGTTTGCGCTTCCGTTTTCTCAGTTTTGACAACATTTTATAACACCTCTTTCACTCATAAAACCATGAGTAAAGCTCGTGAAACCCAGTATTACCAAGGATTGAAACTTATTCTGGGTTTCGAAGCTAGGACCCCACGCTTGCAGGTTGCGAATGTATCTGAACTATCATAATAATGCGTTTACCCAGAGTTCTACGTAACGCGTCACAAGTAATCGATTACTTGCAATCAATTTCATTTCTTATAATATTTTAGTATAATCGGTTACTTTTTCGAAACTGTAAGGTTCCGGATAATTCAGTTACATTTCCTTGTAATTTATTACCGGTAATCAATGACTTTTCAAATAACTGCCAGTTGGGCCTGTTGGTATACATTCATGATGGTGAAGCGCTAAAAGAAATGGAGACCTTAAAAGAAACGGAGCAAAACGGATGGCGTTAGCCAGCCATCCATTTTGCTCTCGGAATGTGAGGTTGCTTTTTTAAAGAGAAGGTAAAATGAAGTGCTTTTGTTGCCTTGGTATGAGTGCATGCGCGGTTTTCATCTCCTGCCTGTTTCTTTTATGATCACGTGTAAACTTTTTGGTTTTAACGATGACGTACATTTTATAGATATGAGGGCGTTGTTTTCTAAATAAACTCAGTTGCTAGTAGCGCCTCGTCCTGTGTTCTTCAAAAGTCTCAGTTTCTTTTAGCGCTTCACCATCATGACTTTTCAAAATCAAGTTGTAAGCAGTCTGCTGCAGCAGTTCCCGAGCCGAAAAATATGGGACCGATCTGTAGCGACGGCCCGTCCTGTTAGACGGCGGTTCCTACGAAGCCTGCTTTTTCACATTTTCCTCCTTGCTCGAGCGCCAGTAGCTTCGAAGCATTGCACAACTACGAGCTGGTGCGCAAGATGTTCCTACGTCGCAATACCATTTTTCCCTTCAGCTCATGTACTGAGAAAGTGTTCAGTGTAGCAGCTGACTGCTTAACGCGGAAACGTGGAAGAATCATCGGGGAAAACTTAGAAAAAAACCCGGCAGATCCCACGCACTGTGGAAATCGATGTAATGCGAAGCAGCCAGCAAGGAGCAAATCATGCTCTACATAATATGGATGTCATTATTTACATGTTAGGACCTGTCATTTCTGTTCGTCATACAGTCACGTCGCGCAATACAAATTTAGCTGTATATCAAGCTAGCAAACTGGACGCAAGCACACCATAAGCATGGCACGTAAATGGCATTGTAGATTACATGCATGCCAAGATTTTCATGTTACCACCTGCCACTTATATTCGCTATATCGTCACATCCCGCAATACCAATTTTGGTGTATATCACGCTAGCGAACTGGACGCAAGCGCACCATTAGCGTGGAATGTAAATGGCATTGTAGATGACATGCATACCAAGATTTTCATGTTACCACCTGTCACTTATGTTCGCTTAATTTTTTACCTCGAATCGCAGAGAGACGCGAGACCAATCTGCCTCCTTTTCGCATGCGTTCGTATTCTCGCGCTTTGCGCATCGTGCAGACGCCATCCGCGTTCCAGCGTTTAAATTGATGGACACTTTGTCAATTCCTACCTCGCGACAATTATTAACTATTCTATAAGGAATTCATGGATTCCACCTGATTGGAGAATTGCGAAAATTATTCCTTTATTAAAAAAACAAGGCGCTGGGTTTACATTAGATAACATCAGACCTATATCACTCACATCTAATCTGGTAAAGTTAATTGAAAGAATCTTACACATTCGGATAGATAATTGGTTGACTGAAAACATGATCTTGAGCCCATGCCAAATTGGCTTCAGGCGTGAATGCTCCATTTGGTGTGCCCATGTCGATTTGGAAAGTAGAATACAACTTGCTCGTTATAAGAAACATTTCGCCGCTTTAGTAACCCTGGATATTACAAAAGCTTATGACAGCGTGGAACATTTTAAACTAATAAATTCACTTAAGAACGTAGGTTTACCTCAATACTTCGTCGCATGGGTACATTCCTTTTTAAACGGCAGAGAATTTTATTGCTCTCAATCTGGTTTGTCTTCTTTAAGGCATAAGCAAACTAGAGGTCTCCCACAAGGGTCGGTATTGTCCCCATTACTATTTAATATTTTACTATGCACTATTCCTACACACCAAGATGTTCAGGTGTATGTGTATGCCGATGACATCGCATTCTTTGCCACAGCGGTAGATATACATACACTGTACCAAAGTCTGCAGGCGTATATGAATACTCTAGAAACGTGGCTGGACAGCATAAATTTATCGCTGAATATCAGAAAAAGTGCAATGGTAGTCTTTCCTCTAAGCGCTCCTGTCCAAATTTCGTTGCTTTATCGGCAAAACGTTATACCGCAGGTGGAATCGGTTAGGTATTTAGGGGTCACTTACACTGAAAAACTTAATTGGAGTCCGCATATAGAAAACATGGCAGCTAAAGGAGCACGTGCGGTTGGGATGCTCCGTAGACTCAGCAACAAGCGTTCAGGTTTACGTCGTGATGTTCTCATTATGATTTACTGCATGTATATTCGCCCGATATTAGAGTTCGGCTGCGTCTTGTTTTCTGGTGCACCAGCTTACAAACTTCGGCCACTGGTTCTTCTAGAACGCGAATCATTACGATTATGTCTTGGACTTCCTAAATATGTCGCAAATAATATTTTATACAAAGAATCACGCCTGCCTTCTCTTTTAACCCGGTTTCACATCCTAACAGTACGCACATTCCTAAAGATTTATGCATCACCACTAAGGAGGTCGCAGTATATTTTTATTAATCAACCGACGTCATTTTTTAACCATCAGTGGTCAAGGTTACGTTGTCCACAAGTCATTTTCGCACAGAAATTATTGGAAACAATACAAGTCCAGCTCCGTGAAGTATTAATCATAAGCAGATCTATACAAACAAATAGAATAGAATTTGACGATATATTTCCCAAGAATTGCAAACATTTGCCCAGTAGATACTTGAATTGCATCTTGAAAGACCATTTGTCAAATTTAGAAACGGCCACGGTGATAGCAACTGATGCTTCAGTTTGTGAAGAAAAGGCAGGGGTGGGAATTGCATCATCATCTCTGGATTGGTCTTTTTCAATTCGTTTACCCGACTTCACGCCTATTTATCATGCGGAATTGCTTGCAATTGTTTTAGCTTTACGGAAATTACCACCATCAATATCAGAAGCCGTCATTCTGACAGACAGCCTGTCTGTCTGTTCCTCATTAACTGCACCAAACTTTTCAAGTTCTTTAGAATTATTTTACTCTCTTATTCCAAGACATATACGTATTATTCGATTGGTGTGGGTACCAGGGCACAAAGGAATAACCCTCAATGAATATGCGGATGCACTCGCAGTAGCATCACATGATGGTCCCAACATTTCTTTATTGCCGACGTTGGCCTTTATATCTGCGGCGAGATTTGAAAAATATGCCACATCGGATAACTTCACTAAGTCTTCTTTGTCAACATCTGAGTTTTCTCATCTCAATTATAAGTGGAAAAATCGATGGTGTTCCTCTAGAAAGACAGAAATATCAGTCACCAGAATACGATGCCGAGTCCCCTCACTGAACTTTTACCTACACAGGTCTGGTCTTGTGCAGTCACCTTTATGCCTCCATTGCAATGAAAGTGAATCCCTGCATCATTTCTTCGTAACATGCAGGTTATTTACAAATCAAAGAAAAAGACTTCTAGAAGAACCGCTCCGAAGGATGGGTTTAAATTTATCACTTCCGGTGGTTCTTTCCTTTGGAGCTACTACACTGGGCTTTAGCCACAGGAACGTTTGCGATGCTGTATGCGATTTCCTACGTGAGACAAAACGAATTGATTGCTAAAGTTATCTAATCCCTCTTCATTCTTCAACAATAATCTTTTTTCTCTTCTTGAATTTTTTTTTCTTTTTTTTTTCTCCTGAATTAAGCTAAGAAGTTATTTCAAAAAATAATCTATCACTAAACATTTTAAGAATATAAACTCATTTAATTACATAACAAGGCACCGCCCGTTTCATGGCCGATCCCCCCATTGTGGGTTGCGCCAGAATAACAAGGGTCAACCAACCAACCAACTTTCTGTGGCAGCACAGCCAAAGCTACGTGGGCGGAGCTTCTGCACATGTGTTACTACGCCAAGTAGTCCGTTTGCGGGCAATTTCGGTTTCGGTTTCGCAAGCGCACACAACATGTATGTTTTCGCACGAACATCCAATGTTTATGATGTTATTTTTGAAATGGTGTATTAAAAGATAGGTTATATGCAGCTTTAATTGAAAGCTATGACAAGCCTTGAAATACTTATGAACGCAGCAGTGAAAGAAAAAGAGATGGAATCATTGCTGTGTTCTGCGAATTCCAACATAAGGCTCACCTGCCAGCGGTTCAAGCCCGCGTGTAAAGTGAGCACCATACAGTCATGCTTGCATTTTTTTTTTCAAAGCAATAAAATATTCTTTGTTGCTAAGGAACACAGGAAGCAGCTTTATTGAAGCGGTCAGATTTATTTAAAAAAAAAGGGGGGGGGGGAGGTGCACGGCCGAGCAGGAACTTTGTGATAGGAAATTCAACGCAATGCAAGAAACCGCTTCCTAAATTTCGGTGAATACAGAGCCGGTATCATCGTTTTCCTTCTTTTGGGGACGCAAGAACTTTCTGGAGACGCTCACATTATTTTGTTTGCGGACGCGAAGGCATCGATGGGTCGAGATATCTTGGCCACAACCGGTCACAGGCGGGCGTCTCACGTTCTTGAAACCACGGCCGTGGCAAATGCAAGCGGGTGAAAGACATAAACGCGTTTGTTGCACAGGCGAAGCTTTGCACTCGTGATTTCATCCTCGAAAATCGCTGTCATCGCAAAGTGCCAAGAACCGCTCCCGCCGTAGACGCCGACGGATACGGTGTTACAATACGCGATCTTTAGCGTGATTGTATCAACAATATAAGGCAACTGAACTACCAACCACGTATGGAACGCAATTTATGAAAAGGGTCATTGTTTTTATGTACAGTTTCCAATCCCAATTTTGCTTTCAAGCATCTGGTCTTGCTGAAGACTGACAGGTCGCCGGTGTCATTTTCAAGGCGGCTATCGCGATGAGAAACTCACTTGCGCTGACGGTCGCACACAACTTCTTTCTCCGTGATAGCATACACGGGGAACAAAATATTTGACGACGCACAGCTGTCTTCTTTTCTTTCTGCTCGATGAGTACAGATCACCTAACGAACACGCACTCATCCTCGCTCACAAGCCACGATGTGAACTTGCTGCAACCGAAAGACGCCATCGTTGTTTACCGGGGCAGGAAAAAGGTGAAATGACACCAGAAGACCAGAAACCTATAAACAGCAAAAAACGAAACTCCCGCATGGAATAAGCTTTCGTGATAACAATGCGAATTATCTTGAACATATTAACTGCATCTTTTGTTTTTATCTTTTCTTTAAGCTACGTAGTATATAAAAATGAGCGTTCGCGGACTACATGCAGCAGCGTAGTAAAAAAGTGCGTGATTCGGCTTCGTAGCTTTGGCTGTGCTGCCACAGAAAGTTTTCGCGAGGTATAAGTGTGTTCCTCGAACGCCTGTGCCCACTGAGACGGGGTCGGTCAGAATGGAACGTGATGCGTGCGTCTCCCTTCTTGCATGATTAGAGACGCTGGGCACAGCGACGCTACGCAAGCAAAGCGCGAGCGCTGTAGAGTCCAACGCGAACGGCGTCCGTTTGCGCGCCCCGGCGGGGACAGACGGAATGACGGACGTGAGCATGAGACATTACAGTCGTTCGCCTTAAAAATTTGGTGTATGTCAAGCTAGCGAAATGGCCACGAGACTGTCGTGAGCGTGGCACGCAAGTCATGTTGCACAGGACATGTCATGATTTCCTTATTACCACTTGTCATTTATGTTGGCCATACAGTCATGTCACTCAATACCAAATTTGGTGTATCTCAAGCTAACGAAACGGCCGCGAGCACGCCATGAGCGTGGCATGCAAGTCATGGCGCACATGACAAGTCATGATTTCCATATTACCACTTGTCATTTATGTTCGTCATACAGTCACGTCACTCAATACCAAGTTTGGTGCATATCAAGCTGTGATGATGTGGATTGTGTGGCTGCGACGAAGGCGAAGATGGAACGGCAGTTCGTCGAAGAGCGCTGACGGGATGAAGAGAAAAAAGAAGAGGTGGGCAGCTCGAGCGGGTGGTGCGTGACACGAGTTGAAACGGCAGCTCGCTGATCGACGGTTCGGGTCACGGCGATCACCAACCAGGCGTCCTGCAGCCATGCGGACCTGGCGAACCTGAGGTCCCGCTCGGAGCTGCTGCTCTCGTCCAGGCGTCCTGCAGATGTGCGGACCTGGCGACCTCGATGCCCGCACTGCTCCTGGTGACCGGCAGCTACCGACGTTCCTGGCCTGAGGTCCTGGGGGGCTAAGGGAGTTCATGGCGTCGTACCGGAAGGGCAACCGACAGCGGACCAACTAAGGTGGCCACAGCTCGGGCCAGCGACTAGCCATTGACTCCAGTGGCTCCAGTGGTCTTGCCGGCCTGCTGTCCGACGACACCGTCACGGCCTGGCCACGTCATTTGGAGACGTGCCTGACTGCCGACTGCCTCGTCGAGTGTCTACTAGAAACCCCATCGCAACGACGACGACAGACGGCGAGTAGTC
Organism: Rhipicephalus appendiculatus; assembly: GCA_030522465.1. NCBI lineage: Eukaryota > Metazoa > Arthropoda > Arachnida > Ixodida > Ixodidae > Rhipicephalus > Rhipicephalus appendiculatus. The sequence continues at coordinate 20,417 of JALIZH010024141.1, forward strand.
ACGGTTGCATAGGCGCAGGAAACTTTTGACTTTGTAGTTGCGATTGTGTAGGCGCGTGAGACTTTGAGTGTAAAATAGGGTTGTTAGTGTGGTCCGTGTGAGTGTGAAGCGTCCTCGTATCATTTACTGTAATATGGTCTGTGTTGTGCGCACAAACCACCTGACTGGCGTGTCCTTTATTACGGATCCTGGGCCCACACACTAATTCAATTATAACACAAGCTAACGAAACAGCCGCGAGCGCGCCATGAGCGTGGCATGCAAGTCATGTCGCACATGACACGTCATGATTTCCATATTACCACTTGTCATTTATGTTCGTCATACAGTCACGTCACTCAATCCCAAATGTGGTGTATATCAAGCTAACGAAATGGCCGCGAGCGCGCCATGAGCGTGGCATGCAAGTCATGTCGCACATGACTATCATGATTTCCATATTGCCACTTGTCATTTTTGTTCATGATTTCCATATTACCACTTGTCATTTATGTTCGTCATACAGTCACGTCACTCAATCCCAAATTTGGTGTATATCAAGCTAACGAAACGGCCGCGAGCGCGCAATGAGCGTGGCATGTAAATCATACTTTTCATGACAAGTGAGTCATGATTTTCGTGATATGACCAGCCATTTACTTTCTTCATGCGGTCATGTTATGCCACACCAAATTTGGTATATATCCCATTAACGATTCGGCCAGGAGAGCACAAAGTCGTAGGCGGCTAGATAGATACGCTCAAACTCGCCGAATTTCGCTAAGAAAAGCTTCGCATTTAAAACTTCTGTTGAAACTAAACGTGTAACACTATATCGCAAAAGCCACAGTAAGCGTACCAGCCTTCACGCAAACATCCAGCCTTCTACCTACCATGAAAGCCACAGTAATTCCTTGTAGTTTGAGTAAACTTGTGTTACTATGTCACGGCAATACAATTTTGAAGGAAAGCAATGCAAAAGTAATCGATTCCATTTCTGTAATTGATCGGTTACGTTTTTGGGTCTGTAACTGGTCACTGTAATCAATTACAATTTAAAGGAAGTAATTTAATTGTAATCGGTTACTTATTCTCTGTAACGTGTACAAGTCTGGTTGTACAGGTGTAACAAAATAAAGGAGCTCGCTTTCTGTAAAGCTTCGTTGAAATATTACCTTAGGATAGAATTAAAGCCTTCTCTAGCACAAGATGTAAAGCCGACATGGAGTATTGTACGCATCAAGAAAATTCCGACTTTGAGAAACCTGAATCCAAAACACAGGTTTCGGTGGTCGCGGGGTACGCCTTTATTGGGCTGTTCCAGACGCGCTCTAACGCAGAAAAGAAAAAGGAGCCCTTCCCTTATTGGGAAGATGGCGGCAAGCGAAGTTTCGCGTGCGCGTGTATGGCGTAGTAGTGTGCTTGATTGGGCTGGTCACTGCCGTGTTTTTGTATTCTGCTCGTCCCGTCTTTTGCTCTGTTTTATTCTTCGTCTACTGTGAATGACGTACTATTCTTTCTTTCTATCCTGCTTTCTTGTTCGTCTATGGCGTTGCGCAGTACTCCCTCCTGACTACTTCATTCCTCCATGCCGGGAATGGGGCCTTCACCCACGTACACTTCTGTATGCCTTACACTTCTGTATGTACAGGTAACAACGACGGTCATGCATGAAATAGTGAAATGCAAAACCGAAGGCAACAATGAAATGTGGCAACGTGAAATGAGGAGGGGCCTTTAATATTGCAAATTGATGTTTCTTACCTCAACCACAAAATGATCAATGAATTTTCAGACACGTGCTCAATCATCCGTCTTTTGATTCACTACAAGTAAAACACGAGCATTATGACACACAAAAGTGAGTCGCATGGTGCTATTGCAAGAACTCGCCTTTAGAAGTAACTACTGCAACCGGGGTTTCTGCTCGAAACAGTGTTTCTGCCTATCGCGGAGTGTTTATGAAAACTTCGAAAGCTTCGCTTTTGTCGTCTTCGTGAATCCGAACACACTGGCAGCGCAGTGCACATCTCTTCCCGTGTTGTCATCGTAGAATCGTATTTCGGTCGGAGTATCCAAGTCGTAGCGCTCGAGGATGAACGCTGTGGGCGACAGGCCTGCCTGTTTCAGCTGCGTCAGAATGAGGTGCACCTGGGGAAGATGAACACAAACAACTGCTGAGGAACCATCGCGAAGACGCGTCGTGCACATAAAATTGTGCTGGCTCCTCTACCACCGTTTGCGCATTGGATGGGCTGTTTCGATGGACAGCTATATTTCTTGAAAAAATATGCGAAAATTATGTAGCAACTTACAATAACGACGTATTCTGTTGGTTGTTGCAATTCTTTGGTCCAGAGCCGGCATGGAATTGTAGGCAGCCGGGAATCGGAGCGGGAGATGAAACGTGTAAACTAAACGCTTCAGTGAAGTCAGTGCAGCTATTCTACAGCACTGACGCCTAAACCAAGGTAAATGGTCCGCACTAGCTGATCTGAGACAAATGTCCCTAACCTACTTTTTAGGAAAAACTGTGCAGCGTATCATCGTGAAGAGCCTCGCCCTTCTCTTGTAAAGATTCAGACTGGACTTCCAGTGGGTCACGCAATTACATTCTAACTGGGGTGTCTCGATGCGCGCGCCCCCTTCAAGGGTGGAGTCAATCTGTGAAGGGGTCCATGCCGCGCCGTCCGCCATTGCGCTGCCCACTATTCAAGGCTCTGATTGGCTTCAACAAGGGCACTGCCTTTTTCGAGCTAAGTTTCCTAGTGTTTCTTTTCCCGTTGCACAAAACCACTTGCGAATCGACCGATAACGTCCCACTGTTCGTGAGAAGTTAAGCGACGACTGCTTTGAATTGGGAAAGTCAAGCAGAACAAGTGGCAGATCACAGACAGATCTCTTTGATCTCTAGCATATGAGTAATTGTACGCGCAAGCAAATGTGGCTGCACTTCCTAATGATGCTGTGCTTTTCATCATCTTCATCATCATTATCATCAGCCTTCCTACGCCCACCGCAGGGCAAAGGCCTCTCCCATGTTCCGCCAATCATCCCGGTCCTGTACTTTCTGCTACCACGTTATACCTGCAAACTTCTTAATCTCATCTGTCCACCTAATTTTCTCTCTCCCCCTCACGCGTTTGCCTTCTCTTGGAATCCAGTCAGTTACCCTTAATGACCAGCGGTTATCCTGCCGACGTGCTACGTGCCCGGCCCATGTTCGGTTCTTCTTCTTGATTTCAACAATGATATCTTTAACCCCCGTTTGTTCCCTGACCCACTCTGCTCTCTTCCTGTCACTTAAGGTTACACCTATCATTTTGCTTTCCATCGATCGCTGCGTCGTCCTCAATTTCAGTTGAACCCTCTTTGTAAGTCTCCAGGTTTCTGCCCCGTAGGTAAGTACCGGTAAGATGCAGCTGTTATATGCCTTCCTCTTGAGGGATAGTGGTAGACTACCATTTGCTGTGCTTTTAGTTGCTTGTAAACACACTAGCGTGTGCGTAAACGTTGAACCGCTGTTAAGCTGTTGACTGATGCTTAGTACACGTTACCTTCTTGTTTTCACTGAGGATAGCGTATGCTCGACGCAGCGCTACGTAGAGAGACCTTGAGGTCTGTCCTTCTTATCAGGGGTGTGCAAATATTCGAAAATTTCCAATAGCGTTCTATTCGATTCGGTAGTAGAATCGAATAGCGCATATTCGAACTACCGAATATTTTTCGGAAAGTTCTCGAATACTCAGCACCGACGGGAAAACCTCAAAGGAAGAACACGTTGGAAGAGCGAATGGTCATTTTTATTGTTTTATTTGGTGAATCACCAAGAACCATGCAAGTCAAACTCTTACGGGACTTTGGAAGCTTTACTCATCACCGGATGAAGGAAATTTTTGCTTTAAACTCCAGTGTCATCGAAGCGGATGTGTTCTGAATCCGCTAACCTTATCATGAGATTGACGATGTTCATTCATAAATTTTATTTTACTTCTAGGTCTTAGTGCTATTTAAAAGCTGGTGACTAGCACCAGCTCGAATACTAAAGTAACTGCTGTATTCATCCTATTGTTATACAGCAATAAAATACCTCGAAGACTCTAGTAGTCGCTTCGAGCTTACCTCAGTTTATATCAATTGATATCTTTCGTTGGTTAAATGTAACGGTAATTTTACTTTGTTAAAGTCCGTGAATGTTCGTTTCAAATAAAAAAGTCACAGTTTCGCCGCAAGGGCGTAGAATTGACGGGAGCAGTCGGTACACGGAAATCTCGCGAGAGGGCGCGAGGGGGAGGGTGGTGAAGCGTTTTCCTGGTCGTCCATGGCTGCCCGCGACTGCAAACATCCGGCTGTGACGGGATGAAAGGCGTGCGCACAGACTACGTCACGCGAACTTGCGGTCACATCCGCCGACTTCGGTGGAGCAAGAATTCTTGCTCTACGGAGCAATCCGTAATCTGCGGTTGCTCTCAATCTGCCATTGGAACACACAATTCACGCTCACAATCTGCCATTGGAATGTGATTGCCCCACTCAGAGCAGAAAAAGTTGATCTAGATCTGCCATGGACTTCAACAATAAACTGCGGCGCGTTTTTCTTTCCAGATCGCGAGGGGGGTACATAAAGGGACCACTTTTTCGTGCACGTCTCAATGGCTCTTTTCGAATTGAAAAAAAGTGTAGGAGCGTTGCGTAATAGAGAACACGCTCGAGCTACTTCAAGATCTGCGTACCGCCAGCGGTAAATGGTGTAAATAAATAGCTCGCCGTTATTATGCCGGCGCACACGTGGCGCGTGGTGTCTGACGCGGCGCGCTGCGGATCGAGGGGTCGCTGGTTTACGTGCTTCAGAATTTTTTTGTTGTGATTTATTTTTTGTGTCTTATATATATATATATATATATATATATATATATATATATATATATATATATATATATATATATATATATATATATATATATATATATATATATTATATACGGGACATGACGGCGACGGTGACGGCAAAAATCCGCCGAGAGTGTCCATATAATTGCTATCGCAATAAAAGTTGTAGAATGCTAGGCCCCTCTTCAAAATGGTTGCCTTTCTATTCGAAAGCTATTCCAATAGTATTCCATACGTATTCGTATTCGATAAGGTATGATCCCCATTCGATTCGGTTATAAATTCCACTATTCGCCCGCGCTTATTTCTTATGCGCTCATGTTGCCCTGTGATTGCAAGCAACGTCAATTGGCTTTGCCCTAGGCAATTAAGAAACGAATGATGAGTGGCGAGGAATCCATGCTGGCTTTGATATTTGACAGAAAAAATTTCTCAGAAGCAGTGCCATGACCATTTATCTCTGCATTTGTCACACTGTTTGTAGTGCTCGAATTAATCACTTATCGTGTTATATCGCATGTTTATGTTTTACTGCATTTCACCTTTGATATTTGTGAACTGCAATCTAATGTTTAATTTAATGAGATTGCCACATTCAGAGCATGTTCGGTTATCTTTGAGGCAAACTTGCTCTTGTATACTAGAGATTAGAGCTGTGCGCCGCCGCGCCGCCTATTTTTTGCTCACGCTGGTCGCGCCGCCGCCGAAGTTTCAAGAGTGACCACGCCGCCGCCGCCGCCGCGCAAGAATTGCGGCGCGCCGCCGTTAGTCTTTTATTTTAACCCGAACGGGGAATCTGGACATAAAATACAACACTTCGCCTGAGGTGCTTTTCTCGATGTGTCCATGTAATTGAGTCTCCATTTCAGCCACCGCTGATTGGCGGGAGCTCACCCAGCAACGCGCCCTCTCTTTCCGGTTCTTCCTCTTCAACGTCATTTTGACGTCCCGAAGATTTCACAACTCTCACACATATTAGAGGAACGGAATGCGCTTCAACCATACAGGGGAAGAAAATAGGAAAATGTGCGCCTAGCATCTATAAGCAAACCTCCTGCTGTCAATAAGACTGGTGGATCGCTGCTGTCAACGACCCCAGCTACGACGTCCAGCTCCTGGCTGTCCGGAAGGCCCGTGAGAGGGCGGAGAGGCTTGGCCTCCCCGTCCCGACATGGGTCTAGCCAGGAGTTGGATGTATGAGCACCACGTACTCTTTCTTCCGGACAAAATAAATGTCTTTTCTCTCTCTCTCTCCTCTGAAGTTGCTACCTCTTCGGGCTCGTGTCGCAATTCCCGCCACGCCCTTGTTTCGTTTCCTCTTTCTTGGTAAGCTCATGGGAAGAAAATATTCACGAGCGCGCGCGCCCAGCGTCCACAAACCAACCTCCTCCGACGCCGCTCCCCCCCCTCGTGCTCCATGCTTTGGTCACAGTTCCCAGCATGCTCCTGTTTCATTTTTTTATGGTTGCGGGGTTATTCTCGTTCTGTCCCCCCTAGTAGGCTGTACATTTTGGCCGCAGCTGATTGGCAGGAGTTCGGCAACCAGCGCGCCCTTTGTTTCCGGTTCTTCTTCCGCAATATCATTTTGATATCACGAAGCTTTCACAACTCTCGACAATAATGAGAGGGACGGAATGTGCTTCAACGCAACGAACGCAGTGCCCAGACACCCGCTTTTTGGCGTACATCGCGGAGGCCGTGCGTAAATTCTGATCGCGTAAGCCATCGCATTAGGTTTAATGCGACCGCCCTTCCAACGCACCCGTGAAGATCGGTACGCATTCTCTGCATGGTTGTCAAACATCTGTGACACATTCATGCAAGTTAAGACTGGAAAAGTTCCTCTTTCTGTACATTTCGCCCACTTTCTTCTTACACTGGGAATGTGCTGGCGTGTTCGGTGCATCGACGTGGTCAAGAACGAACATCACGGCTCACCCCTTTTTCGAGTAACTGAATGCGCTGTACCGAAATGGACTGTGGACATCTTTAGATGGACACATCGAGAATCGCTGCCCGGAAGTTGTCTCTTTATCTCCTCCAAAAGTCTCAAGAGTATTATTGCCTGACCTCAACGCTGCGGCGTCGATCCAACTAGCTGGACAGCATATTCGTGCAATTTTGGATTTTCAACATTTTGCATAGATAAAAAATAGATAAGTAATATATATCGATGGGTTAACGCACGTTTTTCCTTTTTTACTCGAGTAAATGGATAAATAAATAGAGAAATTAAGGCAAAGAAAAAATTAGAATAACTGATCGCTGACCTTTTTGGTAGGTATTCATGTTAACCCTCTATTGCAGGGGTCTCAAGCTCACCTCAGCCAGCGGGCCGCAGTCACGCAATTTAGTCCCGCAAGGGCCTTGGCAATGCAGGAGGTAGAAGCGGGGGGGGGGGGGGGATTTGTACAATTTGTTTGCAAACGCTCCCATTTGAAAGAAAACTTTCCCATATCTCATATACAGGTCATTTCTGAAGGATATTTGGTGCCAGGATTCCAACATGTCGATACCGATCTCCAAAATTACTTAAATCTGGACGCCGATTGTGACATAAATTTTGTTCTAACGGTTATGTTTCAAAGCAAGGTGAACACATGGGATGCCTCACTGAGACAATGGCTTCGACCAGTCAGGTCTGTAGCTCACGAACATACTTGATAAGAAAAACATTTGGTGGGAGGCAGTCATGTGAGGGCCGCGGGCCGCAACCGAGAGCCTCGCGGGCCGCATGCGGCCCGCGGGCCGCGTGTTTGAGACCCCTGCTCTATTGCATGGCGTCCCATATTTGGCACATACCGATTAACATTTTTTATAGCGGGCGCAAGAAGACCAGTTGAGAATGTGACACAGAGTAATCCTTATAGTTACGTGCACTAAATATAAAAAAAGCGCTGCCATCCCTAGAGCAGTATGAAATCTAGACATGAAATAGATTTCACGGTGCACGTGCAAGCTCGGATCATGAACAACAGTGACTGCTATATTTTTCTTGCAACCATTTTCTTGTTGCAGAAGCAAGAAAAAATTATTTTGGCATATCTCGCGGCTTTGAAAATTCATGCTCATTAAGGCTATTCTCAATTCCGTTTTCCACTACGGTATATAGTCGGAAATCGGTATGTGCCATATTTGGCACAGTATGAACTTGAGTGATGAAATGTCCAATATGATGCCATCTGTTTTTTTGCGCAGTGCAAATACAGAAATCCTCTGAGGTCATGCAACACAGCTCGTTTTTGCCAGATTTCAGTTGTGGGGGTAGGTTTTGAGATGCTTCACGAAAATATCGAGTGTCAGCAGCAGTACCTGGCAATTTTTTGTTACATTATTGGCGTGGGTGCACGAAAAAATTCTGTGAAGTCTAACCATTGCACGGCTATATTTAGCTTTTACGATTTGTCGGTAACTGACGCTCACAACCACAAGTCAGCGGTTGGAAATTCGGGTAGGAAAGTACATCAAGGCGGCAGCACGCGAAGAGCCAAACGTGTAAGCGGCCATCTTGCACGTAGATGTCGGCAGTCAGATGCGTTAACCAAAATGTTCAATTATGCCTGAACACAGGAAGAAATTGCTTTGCTTTATTCCACAAATCAAGCTAAAAAGACCGCAATCAGTGAGATTTTGTTTTTCAGCCATGGCAGCAAATTTGCTCGCCCACTCGCACAGTGTGCCATATTTGGCACATACCTATATCTTCATTAATACAGTCACAATAAATCTGAAAATTTTTGTACATGTTATTCTTCATGTAGTTAATGATAAAAAATGATCAAATAATTTTTCAATTTATTTTCTCATAATTCATGCAATAGAGGGTTAAAACGACACGACGTGAAAACCTGGACACTAGAGTGACGTCAAGAGAGTAACCAGTTTTCTCTCACGTAGACCGTCACGCGCAACTGACTGATAGGTATTGCCTCTTGCCTGGGAATGCGCCAATAAGTATTTAAGTATTTTAAGTGCGGAGCACTTTAGGGGCCCGGGCTGTTGTATGCTGACATCGTACGCTCTCATCGTATGCTGTCGTAGCTTGGCGAAACGCAGGCAAAACCACTTATTGCATAGCTATCTGTAGGATATTGAGAGCGCGTTCGCGCCTATAGGAGAAGTCTTCTTCGTCTTGGTCTTCGAGCGCCTTGATAATATTAAGTGCGGATCATGTTAGGGGCCCGGGCTGTCGTATGTTGTCATATTGTCACGTGGTTGTGACGTCGACGAAGGCAGCAAGTGACGTGTCCAAGATGAAACTCTTTATTTGGTCGAACTTGTGGCCGGGAAACGGAAAGTCAGATTACAGCAAGCAAGGCGCGCTGTACAATGATAGCGGCGAACAGAGCGTCGGCCGTCGAAAAACTGATCAGCGTTGGGACGCACCGTCTTTTATACAGCACGCGTCGAACTTTCCAGCCTTATCACTGGTGGTTGTGCAAGCTCTAGAATAAGCTGGACGGTTCGCGTACTCCGTGCAATCTTAACAAAACGATCTACTATAATCGCGAAGCTTCTCGAACACTGAGGCGTGGTCTGCGCCGAGCATTGCTGACAGTTTTTTGTGGGCGCAAACCAAATGCAGTAAAACTGATACAAGAAACGCGCGTGGCAATATGCTGTCATCACTTGGCGTAATACAGGCAAAACCATGCATTAAAGGGGCTCTGCAACACTTTCTCTAGTAGCCCTGAAATGGATTCACTAAAAAAGCTTATTGCCTCATGAATTCACTGCCGCAAAAATTTTTAGAATCCATCCAGTACGAGCGCAGTTAGAAAGATTTGTCGCACGCTGCCATTGCATTCTCTCCTCTCTCGTCCGCCGCGGTGGAGCAGTGGTTAAGGTGCTCGGCTGCTGACCCGAAGGTCGCGGGTTCGATCCCGGCCGCGGCGGTCGCATTTCGATGGAGGCGAAATGGTAGAGGCCCGTGTGCTGTGCGATGTCAGCGCACGTTAAAGAACACCAGATGGTCGAAATTTCCGGAGCCCTCCATTCATAATCATATCGTGGTTTTGGGACATAAAACCCCAGATATTATTATCTTCTCTCGTCCCGACGAAAGCGCTGGAAGCTAAGCAGGCAGGGATGGCACGGGGGAAGAAAATACGTCACGCGCGCCTCGTGACCTTGAGCACTTTTTCTCTTTTTTTTTCTTCGAATACGCTGCTTTTCAGTGCGATCGCGCGCGCCCCCGCGTGGACAAGTCGCGGCCTCCCCGCGGCGGCCCTAGTAACGACCGAGCGCGCCATGCTCAAATCAGCCAATGGCTGATAAAATGGCTGTGACGAGTGATTTTTTAGCTTGTAGCGTCATTTGTCGAGAGGAGAGAAAGCGATTTTCAGCTGACTTTGAGAACTTAGTGTAAATTCCAGGCCGCGTGCTGCGCTATAATATTTGGCTCGCCTGTTCTCGGGAGCCTCGACTACCGATCGGAAGCGTTTCCTGACCATGCTCAAAAAGTGTTGCAGGGCCCCTTTAAGATAGGAAAGAGGAGGAAGCAAGCAAAAGATAGAAACGGAGAGAAAGAAAGAAAGAAATAGGACGACAAATAAAAAGAGCAAGAAAACGAAAGAAATAGATAAATAGAGGGGAACAAAAGACATAGAGAGAACAAAACACAGAAAAAACGGAAACAGAAAAAAAAAGAAAGAGGAGGAAAGAAGAGAAAACCGAAGACAGACAAAGAGGGCTGCCCAGCTCCGCACTTCCTTCAGGTTTGGCGCCGCTAGTGCGAAGGTGCCTTAATTTTTTAGATGTGAAGCATCTTATGGCGGAGCTTAATCAAGTGTGCGGCGTGGCCTCCCTTACTGCGCATGCGGAAACCCTTTCAAAAAAATAAATAAATAAAAAACCCCCCTTTCCCCCCTCTCTCTCCTATAGGCATCCCTCCCCGCGGCAACCACACCCTCACTGCGCATGCGCCTCCCCTCCTCTCTCCCCTCCTACGCTCTCCCCCTCTCGCCTCTAGGCATCCCTGCCTGCGGCGTCCACACTCCCACTGCGCATGCGGGTCCCCCTCTCTCCTTTCCTACGCTCCCCCCTCTCTCGCCTCGCGACGCCGACGCAGGAAGCGTCTACTAGCGAGTTTCTTGGTTGAAAAAACCGACTGCTCGCGCTGCACAACCGTTCACTGGCCACTCCGTATATACTGCAATGGATTTTGACCTGCAAGGTGGTGCCGGTGGGAGATTTCTCCTGTGCGTTGTTGAACAATAAAAATTCGCAGCGTGCGCGTTAGCTAAAAGTGGACTGCGGGTCTCTGTGTCCAGTCGGAGTCTTCTGTCTCTCATTGCCAATTAGCAGCGATTGGCATGTTCCAGTAGGAAACACCGCTCCATCACTGCGTGCTTTGCGCCTCCCCAGTTTTCTCTCCTGCGCAACGCTGCGATGAGCGCCAGCGTCAATGCCACCGTGAGTGTAAGCGCTAGCGCCCGCTGCTTCACATCTACACATGGTTCCCTTTATTTGTCTACCTTCATTTCCGCCGCTGTACGATTTTTCAGTTAGCGGCGTTCCCGGTGTCTTGACTACTTTCTTGTGTCCGTGTTTGCACACCCGGTCTTTATAAGGCTCATAGACAGCCTCTGAGAATACAACATCGAGCTCGTTATTAGATGTGAAGCATCTTATGGCGAAGCTTAATCCGGTGGTGGTGTGCCGGCGTGACCACCCCTACTGCGCATGCGCAAACCTTTCAAAAATAAAAATAAAGAACCTCCTCTCCCACTCTCTCTCCTCTAGGCATACCTCCCCGCGGCAACCACACCCTCACTGCGTATGCGCCTCCCCTCCTCTCTCCCCCTCCTACGTTCCCCCCCCTCTCTCCTCTAGGCATCCCTGCCCGCGGCGTCCATACTCCCACTGCGCATGCGCGTCCCCCCTCTCTCTCCTCTCCTACGCTCCCCCTCTCTCCTCTAGGCATCCCTGCCCGCGGCGTCCACACTCCCACTGCGCATGCGCGTCCCCCCCCTCTCCCTCCTCTTTCTCTCCCCCCTCTCTCGCCTCGCAACGCCGACGCAGGCAGCGTCTGCTAGCGAGTTTCTTGGTGGAAAAAACCGACTGCTCGCGCTGCACAACCGTTCACTGGCCACCCTGTATATATGGCAATGGATCTTGACCTCCAAGGTGGTGCCGGTGGGATATTTCTCCTGTGCGTTGTTGAACAATAAAAATTCGCAGCGTGCGCGTTAACTAAAAGCGGACTGCGGGTCTCTGTGTCCAGTCGGAGTGTTCTGTCTCTCATTGCCCATTAGCAGCGATTGCCATGTTCCAGTAGGAAACACCGCTCCATCACTGCGTGCTTTGCGCCTCCCCAGTTTTCTGTCCTGCGCAACGCTGCGATGAGCACCAGCGTCAACGCCACCGCCAATGTAAGCGTTAGCACCGCTGCTTCACATCTACACATGGTTCCCTTTAGCGGGAGATGGTCTAATTTTTCTCTCGTGGCGTTCGTTATTTTTTTTATGGACACTCTCGGCTGATTTTTGCCGTCACCGTCATGCCCCGGATATATATATATATATATATATATATATATATATATATATATATATATATATATATATATCTATATCTCGTAAGAAGGTCAGCAAGGATGGCTGGTAGAAGCCGAGAAGGAAGAAATGAAATAGAATGAACAGTATGGCGTATGAGCCACGCCACGTCTCCCATTCATAGCGTCATATATATATAATATATATATATATATATATAAGGCACAATGAAAAATAAATGACAAGACTAATGAACCCGACTAGGGATTCGAACCAGCGACCCCGCGCTCCGCAGCGCGTTGCTTTAGACCACTCAGCCACGCACCGTGCATGCGCCGGCATTCTAACGGCAAGCTATCTATAGGCACCATTTACCGCTGGCTGTATCCAGGTCTCGGAGAAGCTTGAGCGTATTTTCTATGACGCAACGCTACTGTATTTTCTTTCAACTAGAAAAATGCCCTTGTAACGCGCACAAAAAGGGGCCCCTTTCTGTACCCACTCGTGATGTGGAACGAAAAAAAAAAAAAGAACAGAACACCTTCAGTCGAACGCCACCGCGTGGCAGGACACATAGAGGGGGTCATACCGCGCGCCGCACTTTAAAACAAGAAATATCTAAGAGCGTCGGCTTGTGCGTTGTCGATACTTTCAGCGTGTTGCTCAAACAGAAAGGCGTAACAACTGTGATAGTTGTTAGTTCACGCTTGTCCTGTGTATACCTGCGCGTCCTTTCCGAGCGTCCTTCTTCGTGCTTCAGCGGGAAGCAGCAAGTATCGAGCTGCTTGTCGCTTTTCGTGAGACATTCCAGTTTCTTGCTATCGCATTCATTGCTTCGCCCTTGCGGCGAAACTGGGACTTTTTTTTGGCGCTTTTCGTGACGCCAGAATGGTGATCCACATGACAGAATTAGGGCACATACTCTCGACTAGTCTATAGAGAAATGTCAGTTGTAAATTGTCTCCTATCCTGCTTTGCCATGCATTCTCCCACCTGTTCTTCCTCCCCTCGCAAGATTATCGTGCGCGATGAAATGATTTCGCTCCATTTTGTGAGTTTCCGATTGTGCAAGCGCAAATAACAGCGTGTAGCCGACAAGCTTGAAATCCTGATAGGCTCAAAGCTCAGCGCTAACATTGTACACGTGCTTTATGAAAAAATAAGTGTCGAGGAGATATCGCCTGCAAGAATCGTAGTGAAAGCGAGAACGCAACCAATGGAAGAGGTGCCGGATTATTTGATTCTTCCAACAGACGAACTCTTTACAGCGAAGACGATGCAGCTCTAAAAAAAAAAAAAGCCAGTCTGCTTCCATGGTTTTTGTATATTTTTATTGCGATAACAATTATATGAACTATCTGTACAGGTTTTCATTGTCGCCGTCACGTTCCGTATTAAGTCCAAGTCATTAACTTCTGTACACACATCGTATGCTGTACCCGCTAGTAAAAGCTCGTGAGCGCTAGCGAGGAACACGGCTGAACCATAAATTAAAGATGCTGCCCATCTCCGTCGCACGGAGGGCGCGTGCGATAACTTCACTCCGCGTACGGGGCCTGCCGTCTATTGCTCCTCAGCCAGAAAGCAAGTGCCTTGTGCGTCTTTCGCTGGACGAAGTAGTATGAAGGGACGCCGGGGTAAAGGGGCTGCGTGGCTCGAGCCGCAACTGTGAACTTTGACTATTAGGGCGCGGTCATGAGCTCTGGCGAGCGCGCTAACTCGGCAGGGATCAGTAGACGGCTCGTATACTCTTCTACGCGCTATGATCTCACCGCTTCGTGCTGCGAGCACCTATACGACAAACTGCACGAAAACCACTACTCTCACGGGAACCGGCCGCATACCCTAACACCAGCATTTTGCAGTTTCGTGAGATCGGACTATGTTGCTATCTCATTCACTGCTTCGCCCTTTCGGAGAAACTTTTTTTTTTCAAAATTCAAGGGTGAAATTTCTTGCCCTACCAACTCTTTAACCCCCCCCCCCCCCCACTCCCGCGCCGCCGCCGATCCGATGAACCTCGCGCCGTTGACGCGCCGCCGCCGGAGGTGGAAACACCGGCCCGCCGCCGCCGGCGATTTTAGGACCGGCGCACAGGTCTACTAGAGATACGATCAGTCACTTCTGCTTAGGCCAAATATATGGCGCGCAATGCTTGCAAAGTATTACGTCCGCAATGCCAGGGGCGGCTCTCCTCAGCACACTTGCTTTGTAAAATTTCTGTAAATTTTTAGGGTGCTGTTCCCTCTGCGCAGCCGCAATTACATTGCGTGCTGCGCTTAGCTGCCGTACACGCGTAGAGTATGAACACCGTCGAATGAGTTCAGGTACAGCGCTGAAGCTTCCTATCGATATCACTGCTTTGCACATTCGGACGAAACGGTTCACTGTTTCCGGTACTTCTGCGGTTAGCGAACTCGAATACTATCGGAACGTCTTGCGCGACTGATAAGGTAGCAAGGGCGTAGGAAATCAACGCTGACATGCACGAAAGATATTGAATAAAGGAACAGTTCTCAAACTCTGCTGTACTGCATACACGAGACAAAGACGGTGAAAATGTATCAGCATACAGATATGGCAATGATGTAATGTTTATACAGCCGTCACAACTCTCGCGGAACGAACTGACATGGTTCTTTCTTTAGCGCCAGCGCTCGCACACAGTCGCGTGCGGGTTTCACCTACCTTGGCACTGAACGTTGCCTCGACTTCGAAGAAAACGTCCCCCCTCTATATTATTGACGTCGCCGTAATGCCTCGTCATGGCTGAGTGGTGATGGCACTGTAGATAGGCTGGGGGCATCGCGCATAACTGCGGGGACAATGCAAATCCAAATCAGTGGTAATATTTTTCCGTACCACGAAAGTTACCGTGTCTTTGCGCTCTGACTCAGTGTCACTGATGCAGCGGCACAGTTAAATGCCTACTGCTTTTCCGTACGTCCACACGAAACTAAGTCAATAAGTACACTTCTGCATTAAAGTTACTGTACAAGCCGTCGTAGTTTAGTAGGTGAGGTGTGGCATTGCTGAGCTCGAGGACGCGGGTTGGATTCCCGGCCATGGCGGCTGCGTTTCTAGATTGGCGAAACGCAAGAGCAACCGTGTAGTTGCATTTAGGTGCACGTCAAAGAACATCAAGTGGTGAAAAGAAATGCGGAGTTCCCCATTACGGTGTGCCTCATAATCAGATCGCGATTTTTGCACAGAACATGCCAGAAATTATTACTCAGTGTTAAACGATCTCTATTAGTTATCTAAATAGAATGCTTTATAGCGCTCTCAGAGCTTCTCGACGTACACAGCTAAGGGGCGTAAGAAGGGTACCCTAACGAATGCAAGTTCGAAATTCCCTATATATATTTTTGCCCAAAAGACAGACCGTGACAGCTCAATACACTTTTATAACTGTCGTTCTCAGACAGTCCGCCGTATACACCAAGCACTGCGGCGCCCCATTCGCTCCAGGCGTCAAACACAGCTTTCTAAATAGGCAGCCTTTTGATCGATCAAACCAATCGACAGGGCGTTAACACAGTCTGGAAAACTGTTAGCCTTTGTCTCAATGATTTCCCGCAGGTCGCTGTCTACGCTTCTAGTTAACCCCTTTTCATCCCACAGCGAATCCAGTAGCAAGTAAAAAAAAATTATTTTGCGTATGTGCGATAACAATGCACATGAAAGTGGCAAGAAACCGAAAACCCGGAAAATTTATTTCTAGAAGAAAACATGTCTTATTTCTAGAAGAAAACATGTGTCCACATGTTTGGACGCTGGGAACACCAAATACACTAGGTTCATCAACCTTCTTCATCGTGCATGGAAACTTCGCTTGCTGAAGGCTCTGTTTTAACGCATTCATCATTACCATCATCGCTACTTACCATAACCAACGCCTTCATCATCAGTTCAAAGTGCTTATGAAAAATATCATTATCATCATCATACACGTTCACGTGACCGCTGGCTAACGGCTCTAACTTGACACTTTCATCATCATCGTTCATTATCGCCGTCATCAACGCGTCAATCCTCAGGTTCAACGCCTTCATCATCTACATCATTATCACCATTCAAGGCCCATTTGCTTGCCCAAAGATCTAATTCAGCGTGTTGGTCATCATCTTTATCGTCGTTGATCATCATTGCCAATGCGTTCGTGGTTATGTCAAACTGAATGCTCTCATCATCAGCCGTAGCATTTTTCAAAGGCCTCTGCTTGTTGATGGCTCTACTTCAACGCGCTAATTATAGGTGCTCTCCAAATCGGAACATTCGCTTAAGTTTGTCAGCTCGAAAATTATGGCATGTATGCCTTCGTCACCGAACGTCCCGAATACAGTGAATAAATTCTAAACATAACTTCTAAAAGCTGTATTTGGCTATATTATAGATAACGTTTTTCTGCAGAGCCGCACGGCAGCAAAGCGGGTCCTACTACCATGCGGCGTTCTATGAGCTTCCTACACGAACTCGGTATACCTGGCGTCCGCAAACATGGACGCCGCAGCGCCAACTCAACTTACAAAACTTTGGTGGTTCGCAGTGCAACAAAGCTCACACCAAAAACTGGATAAACCCTTCTTTTTCTCGAATGAAGACGAATAATTTAGAAACTCTTACCAATTTACAGTGAACATATAAAAAAAAAATGTAGGCATACACCTCTACAGGTGACTTGAGAAGAACGTCATTTTTCTGTGCGCACTTACCACTGTTTGCTCACAGAAGTGCACACATAGGTGTATTTGATGAAATGCCAAATAATTACAAAATTTTGAATCACTTTCTAAGGCATTGTGCTGGCTAGCCTGATCGCACTTCACTCATATGTTTTGTCCACATATTCTGGGATACAAAACGTCGAAACCAACAGGAACTAAACAACGGAGAGTAGCCGCATTCTTTACAGGAAGAGAAGTGGTTACAGGCACCATAGTTTTTTTATCACGTTCAATGTATGCTGTTGTAACAGGTGATTAAGAAACCTTCCGATCCGTTCGACGAACTGATTACCACAGGACAGCGGTAACTCGTATGGCACTGCTTGTACAACACTTACAAATGCCTCACGATGTATTATGAAGCTTCTAATGGCAGACTTACGATTGGGGTCTGTCGACCGGCATATCTTTCCAAGTATTCTGGCGCTGAAAACACAGCCATCATGTGCACACGGCTAACCATTTTCTTCCGGCTATGCGCCGTTCTCAGCAGATGGGACATTAACGCTTCTCTTGTGCTTCTGCTTCATCTCCAGCGTTGTGAGTCGTACTATCCGCATATGAAGACGAAACCCTTAGATACCTCATCGAACACCAAAAGTGATCGTCGGTGTCGGTGTCAACACGAGTGAGAAAAAAGGTCATCATGCAATGACGTTATCCCATGACGTCATCGTATGAGAAATTTAAAAACTGGTGTCGCGGCGTCATAGTGACATCACGTGATGACTTCATAACACTACTCTATCGCTTGTTCACATGCGGGCCGATCCCGGAGGCACGTGATGTGCAGAAAGCTTGCAATGCCTCCAATGCCAGAGGCAGTGCAAAACCACGCTAGGTGGTTTTCGTCCGAAAACTACGATATCATTATGAGGCGCCGTAGTGGAGCGCTTCGGAAATTTCGACCATCTGGTGTTCTTTAACGTGCACAGACATCGCACAGTACACGGGCCTCTACCATTTCGCCTCCATCTGAATGCGACCGCCGCGGCCGGTATTGAACCCACGACCTTCGGGTCAGCAGCCGAGCACCTTAGCCGCTGATCCACCGTTGCGGACAGGAAATCTTGAATGAGAAGGCTGCTACTTTTTCGCTTCTAGTGCAGCGCTTGTAGAGCACACAAAAATTTCAGCTTCAGTTGCTTGCAACGCGTATACTGTTCGCGTAGCTGTTTCTTTTATTGGTTGTGAAAAACTTGCTGTGGCACATAAGCGGCGGGGTTTGATAGTTTTGTGGGCCTTCTTTTTTGGACGCGGAAACAAATGAGGAGTTTTTTTTTCGAAATGAGCTAAATCCAGAAACCGAAACTAGCTCAAATAAAGCTCCATTGGCACGTACATACTCCCAACTTTCCTGTAAAACAGTTATCGAAACGAAATGGGTCAATACAACCAGCTACGTGTGCTTGCAGATTTCGTTTCAAAACGAAATTGAGCCAGATCCGTGCGCTGTACGGATCGAAATGAGGCAAATCCAGTAAGCCAATAGCAGAGCTTTTTACCTCCAGACAGGGTATCTGGCCGGGTTGAAAAGGACGTGAGGAAGAAATCCTCACGAAGAAACACGAAGAAATCCTGAATCCCCAAAGCTACCAAATGATTTTTTCATATCATGGCACTGTGCTAGAGCTCGGAAAACATTGGGACTTGTATGACTGGAAAGCCTTCTGTACGGCAGAGATGAAATCGACATCCAGCTTGCCGTTTAAGATAACAGAAACCAAGGTCTTCTACATTCAAAGAAATGCAGCTGGTAGAAGCCCTAAAGTTAGAGCAGAACCCCACTATAATGTTTCCGTATCAAATTTCGTGCCAGTCCTAAAGAGGGGAAAGTCCCTTGCATAAGCACCCGTGCAATGCCCACTGTACACTCATCATGTCAACAAAATGAAACTGATAGATGTGACGAGCCTTCTCGTAAAGCATTTCGGCAGTTCATGGCAAGAGAATCAAGAGCTCGCTTATTTTGTCAGTGTCCTCAGGCGTGCCAAAGAAAATGATCATACAGAAGATTTCGTGTAGAGCTGCTTGTGCTGCGAAGAAGACGCACCGGCTCTTCGTGTATAGTTGAAGGCCCTTAATTGAAGCACTGTTGCCTATCTTTGATGGCTTTTCGGCCAAAACTCTATCATACTGCTCTTGAAAGTCGATTTCAATAAATTTTTTGCAAGAATACCGCCTCGAATTGAATGTGTCATTTCAATATGAGCCAAATCCAAAGTTATCATGCTAATATTGGTCAAGTCCGCTGTATATTTTTTAATTAATTGTGGCCGTAAACTTCTACTAGCTGACATGTAAAATGTATCGCGTAATAGGTTTGAAAGCGTTGTATTTACATTGCGTAACAAATTTTCACTGTTTTCACAAATTCTGTTTTGGTGGATTTGACTCATTTCGAAAAAAAACTCTTCAAATACACTAAAAATGGCGCCAATCCAGAAAATGCGAATTATGAGCCCAAATGTTTTCTACATACGTTGCACTGAGATTGTGATTGCAAGGTGAATAATTACATACCTTGCAA
>JALIZH010024143.1:0-21464 GCA_030522465.1 Rhipicephalus appendiculatus
GGTTTGCGATAAGGCTTCCCCAACGATTTCAAAGAGAGAGAGAGAAAGATGAATGAAGAAAAGGAAGGGAGGTGGACAGGAACAACAAACTTCTCGTTTGCAGCCCTTCAGCGTCAGGGGAAAGGGACGAAGAAACGACGGTAAAAAGTGTAGGGCCAAAAAGCTCGCATGCGAAAAAATAAAAGAGTACAATTGAGGAACGCGAGTAATATACTTCCTCTTAGAGGTCACTGACACGTAAAAACATAGTTTTAGATTTGCTAAAAACGCGCAAAGGCCTCATGGGTCCGTGTGCGCTAATGCATAGCAGTGCAGATGACGTACAGTGCGATACGTCCCACGCATGCGCAGGAATCCCGCGTGCGTAGGTTGTTCTTTGCAAGTCCTCCAAAAACAATGGCATCGATAAGCATCGCAAGCGAACGGCTTGAAGCCGCGGCGATCGGTTCGTGTGGCTTCGGCAAATCTATTTTCGCGCAGATTTATTACAGAGGCCATTTTTCTGGGTCCGTTAGGCTACAGCCCTAGAACAGGGCAACGCAATAATATAGCCAGAAGACAAAAAAAATAATAATAATAAAAAACATAAACAAACGAAGGGTTTATGCATTCAACTATCGTAAAAGCGCTGTTATGGGTGGATTATGTAAGAATAATAGAATGTTCAATGAATAAAAGCGTTAAAAAATGCACAGATAGGAGAGCGCGAAAGTCGACATTTCTGATTAAGCGCAGTGAAAACTATAATGCGCTGCGCATGAAAGCACTGTCGTTTAAAAGTGGCCACATTTGGGTGGGCGGCAGAAAAAAAATAATATGAAACTAGGCGTAGTCGAGAAGGCGTCTCCACCCTAAAATGACTAACAGTAAACAAGCAAAATGCAATGACCCGGGATAAGGCGTTGAATATTGATGCGTCGAGAAAGCCCCAGATTTTTTCCCGTAATGTGCTCTATCTTATATTTTTGTGAGGAATTAAGAGCAGAGTCCTCGCTTGAATAAAGTTAAAAGGTGCTTTAAAAATAAATTTGCACGAATAGACGCCGTGGTTTCATCACCTTGCGCAGTGTTTCCGTTGCATGCACCATATGCCCGTTGTGAAAGCATGTGAGAAGATAACTTTTTTTTTTTAAACTTCTCGCGCATTTCAATATCAGCGACGTGTCTCTCCTGGTTTCTACAGGGAACTTTCGCAGCCTCTTTTTTTTTAATAGTGCGATCTCTAAAAAATAGTGCTTCGAAAAAAAAAAGCACTTCTCTACTTCCACACACGAAGTTAGATGTGTTCTTGCAAACCATTAGGTGCAAGCAGTGAAACACTGAACGAAAATTGAACTGCACATCGCCTCAGCGGATTGTCACAGCCAGTCACTATGCTACGGAAATTTTGTCATTGTCATGAAAATAGCTTTATCAAGTCATGCACTTAATTGCCTCAATCTCTGATGGTGTTGGCAATTCATATGAGCCAAAAGCGTCTCTTCGTGTTGGTTTTTAGTAACTATACAGTTCGCAGTCGTCGAGCAAGACCTCTCTTTTAGAAGAAATCGTATTTCGCTCTCACGCATATTGAAAAATGGTTTGTCGCTTCCAGTGTTTGCGGCGAGTTCCCACAGAAGACAAATCGTGTTTATGCGCCACGCTTTTGTTATATATTTGGTTTTGTGTTGGGCTTAGAATTTAAGCACTCTTTCTGACGAATGGGGGAAGCCAGGGCAAGCGTTATTCTATAGCGAATATATGGCATAATAAAATACTAATTCCTTGCTTTTTACGACACCACTGTTCACAGTACGTTGCAAATAACGCTTGAATACAGTAATTATTTCCCGGTGTTTATAGTACTGATTGTTTTGCATCTTCAGCATGCCGGAGGTAGTGAAGGCGCATGAATGTTTTCCCAGAGAACAACGCTATATTCGCTGCTTTCTAAACTAATTGAAAAGAGGCTGCACTACCCAGTGCTACAAAGTGAATTACTGCAATCTTTCTGTTGATTGTTTTCTTTTGCAGAGATAGGAAGTGTCACGTGGCCTGCACCTATATGCAATTCAATTACCCCCTTGAATAGTTCATTTACGCTAACCTTGTTGCGCGATGTTTCCGTTTGGTAGACTTCCGGAGTGAGTTCGGGTGTTAAGGAAGACTTTTCTGTCAGGTCTTCGCATCAAGAGCTGGTGGCTTCACTCTCCCACGGGCAAGAACTAATTAAAGTGAATCATTTTTCCTCTTTTTTTTTACTGTTCAGCAAAGCAACAGCAACAACGACTACAATAAGACAGATTAACTGCTTTAGGAGTACAAAAACTTTATTTACGTCAAGACTGCATGTCTTGCTCTACCTTTGGACGCAACAGCAAACTATCTCTCATTGTTTCTTTTTAATTTACTGTTTTTTTTTTAAACTGTAATGTACCGTTAAAAAAAAGCATCGTGAAGAAACTGCCGTAACTCACCATGAGGTCGTAGACCCGACTGTCGCCATGTAGGATCGGGTTGAATCGTAGAATGTCTTGAAGTGTGTCTTCTTCCTGGGACTGCAGAACGGGATCATCTTCTTCCGAGCTCCCAGAATATGGAGCGGCTGCTCCTGGACTACTGGCACTCCAGGACTCTCCACCGATTGCGGGGACAAAACTCACGGTCAAAAGAGTGGCGAGGACAAGTGAAGTGGACAAACCGCGCGCAAAGCCGAAAGCCATCGCCGTCAATGCTTGCGGGCGCTCGAGGAACAAATGTTTCTCTGTTTAGTTGAGTAGCTTTCGCCTTACAGGTCAAAGTGAGAGTTTTGGGGGGACGTTTAACAAGACGGCGGAAAATGCTGCAGGCTCTGTGAAAGCGGTTGGCGTACCAGGAAGGGGGGACGTTGATTATCACCGATACTTTCGGACGTGACGAAGGCTTGATCGGTGAGCGACTAGGCGATAGGGAAGCTAACGTTCAAGCGGGAACGGAAACCAAACGAACATACAAAAATGCACCGACAATGTTGCGAGTTTGCCAACCAAGAAGAAATGTCAATGAAAGTCAAGCGATGAGCAGCCGATGGATAGCGTCTCGGTCGCCCGTTCACGCGCACTGGAGGCGTGTCTGCGAAGAGCGCACGCGACCGCGGTCTGGGGACAACTTGCGAAGAGCTCCCGGCGTGCCTCCCTTTTTGCCCACTTTCGCGACGGATTTTTCTCGCCCGTGCCCACCGTCGCTCCCTCTCGCCCACTCCTCCACTCTCATCCCGTGACCGAGCAGCTTGGTGCGCGCCCTGTTGATTCTGGAGAGGGGGAGAACTGGAAAGGGAGGCGCGCGCACCGAAACCGAAACTCTTTGACTCTTCCCACTGTCGTATACAGGTCGAGGGGAGTAGAGGAGCGAAGGGAAATTTGGAAACAGAGCCAGGGGAACTGCGCAATACTCCAGAAAGTGAAGCGCCGAGAAAGGGAAGTCGCAGGAAGCGAGAGGGAGACGAGGGGAGGGCGAAGAATCGGAGCGGCGCGCATGCGCCGTGGCGCAAACACCCGAGCGCGGGAGCGTGCGCTCCCGGGACAGCGCGTTTCATTCTGGCCGGCTGGTGTCTAGTGACAAACGCTTCCTGCTACATTGAGCGTTCGCAAATGTTTATATCGCACCTAACTCTGCTTTAGTGAAATTTACTCTTCAACTTCGAAACAAAGAAAAAAAAAGCGTGAATAGCCACGGATGTGACCTTTAACGCCATCGGATGATCCCAGCCTATACAAAACCAGCGAAATGCAGCAATGTTTACATTACCGTAACACCTAGCTAACCTGAACAGCATTCGACTCGTCAACTAGTTAAGAGTAACTCACAGTTTAGAAGTCGACGGAAGGAGATATTAATTATTGGCCCTACTACAAGTTGAAAATATGTATAACTCTCACACCTAAAATGTTCAGGAAATTGTTGACAGCTGTGTATGTACACGATGAAAAAGAACTGGTACAACAGCTCTGCTAAGTGTAGGTCTTCACCCATCTTATGCATGAGAAAATTGCGGCGTGTAGATGACTTGTCTCGACCACCTATTTCGATCACCATGCGTCATTAAATTATTTAATCTCCCAGTGGCAATCGCCCAGCGCGTGGCACGTAATAACTGTGGTGAGTTAGCCGAGGAAAAATTTTCTTGGCTGAAATAAAACGCGGAAAATTTTGCAACAAATAAAAGGCGGCCATACCAAAATTACAAATGAAATAATGAAATTACAAAAATGAAATGAACATGTGATGGCCTTTAACTACATAACATCCTCAAAAGTCTATGGCGCATTCGCCAAAGTCCGTTGGAGCATTCTGGAAATGTTGATGCTGGAGTTACTAGGTACCAAGAATACCAACCGGCTTGTGCGGGGATGTGTGTTTTTTTTTCTCGACAGTTTATGCTGCCACAAAAGTGGTTTCTCAAAATATTTCAGTCCACAAAAATTTACCTGAACATGTGTGCACAGTTTCCCATGCAGTGACAAACATGGCGGGTGGAAACAATTCTCCAAAAATCCTCTGCTTTCATCGCTGTCGCGATACCTCCACTATTCTCGTTGACAGACGTGATTTCACTGCTAAAAATAACTTCAAATATTCTATCATGCTTTGTGTGATTTACTCCTCAAATGTCTAAACACATCTTTGGACACTTCCTACACAAGGCGCTAAGGTATGAAAGCCCGTCTTTCTGTCCCTTAAATTAAGCTAAGTGAATCATATTTGAGTGCGACATGCATCAACCAATTTCGCATCTTCCATCATAGAATTGTGCGCTGAAGCACAACCTAACCAATTCAGCAGAGCCTTGATTTCAGCTTTAATATGTAATTTTTCAAATTTTTAAAGGTTAAATTTTTAAAGAAATATTACCCCTTTGTGCGTGTACATATTGTTGCTGACGGTCTCTATGAATGACCAAGAAGAACAGAGCCAACCACAATGAAGGTTGAAGCAACTTCCTGAATGTAGCGGCAACGTTGTGTCAACATTTGTTGCTTCTAGGGAAGCGAGAAGGGTAGCATCACTTATTTACAAGGTATTCTCATTGCCAGTTTCATGCAGGGCTCATATAGAGGTGGAAGATTATCGCTATTTTTGTTTAGCGCCTGTGCAGTGGTTTGAATCGTCACCTCTTGCAGGTGAAGTCGTGGAGCGAGTTTTTTCCCCGCAGCGATAACGGAAGAATCCTCGAGAGCGTCGGCACCGTATCGAGGCGCTCGCCAAAATTTTGCGCTCCTACAGTGTTCAAGTCTCACATGTCCGAGCGCGCAAATTCAGAAGCAGCCTCACGATTTGTCAGAATAGGTTAAAGCAAGATAACTTTCCAGGCACCGTTTACAAAAGCACATGCACGGACTGTGCACATATTTGCATAGGAGAAACCGGAAACAGGAAGAGAAGATTACGAGAGCACTGTAATGGCGTCAAGAACGAAAATTCATGGCACTTTCGCATTAGTGGTGCCAAGACTGAAGGAAGAGCGAAGCTAGGTGGCCCTCCTTGTTTCTCTTTATTTTTCTATTTATTTCTCTCTGTCTTTCTCTTGTGTCTTGCTCTGTTTTTTTTTTATCTCTTTCTCGCGTCTCTTTCTTTCTACCTCTATTGTTTTATTTCTTTATTTTCTCTATTTCTGAGCATTTTGCTCGTTATCTCTATCGCCTTTTCTCTCTCTCTCTATTTTTTCTTTATCTTTCTTTCTATCTCTCTATCTCACGTACTCCACTTCGAGCCGAGTTTTCGCCTAATGCTCGCACCTGCTGTACTCGGTAGTCGGGCTTGCCCAATTACTGCGGCGCATACTCCCTTGAGCAGTTTTGCACGAGGGAGCACAAGTTACGGATAGCTCAAACAGCTTCACTGTAAAGACGATGAAGAGAGCGCGTGCGGGTTCACAATAGCTTAAATCGCTTCACTGTAAAGACGATGAAGAGAGCGCGTGCGGGTTCACAATAGGCTTAAACGGCTTCACTGTGAAGACGATGAAGAGAGCGCGTGCGGGTTCACAATAGCTTAAACGGCTTCACTGTAAAGACGATGAAGAGAGCGCGTGCGCGTTCACAATAGCTTAAACCGCTTCACTGTAAAGACGATGAAGAGAGCGCGTGCGCGTTCACAATAGCTTAAACCGCTTCACTGTAAAGACGATGAAGAGAGCGCGTGCGCGGGTTCACAATAGCTTAAACGGCTTCACTGTAAAGACGATGAAGAGAGCGCGTGCGGGTTCACAATAGCTTAAACCGGCTTCACTGTAAAGACGATGAAGAGAGCGCGTGCGGGTTCACAATGGCTTAAACGGCTTCACTGTGAAGACGATGAAGAGAGCGGGTGCGCGTTCACAATAGCTTAAACCGCTACATTGTAGAGACGATGAAGAGAGCGCGTGCGGGTTCACAATAGCTTAAACCGGCTTCACTGTAAAGACGATGAAGAGAGCGCGTGCGGGTTCACAATAGCTTAAACCGCTTCACTGTAAAGACGATGAAGAGAGCGCGTGCGCGTTCACAATAGCTTAAACCGCTACATTGTAGAGACGATGAAGAGAGCGCGTGCGGGTTCACAGTAGCTTAAACGGCTTCACTGTGAAGACGATGAAGAGAGCGCGTGCGGGTTCACAATAGCTTAAACGGCTTCACTGTAAAGACGATGAAGACAGCGCGTGCGCGTTCACAATAGCTTAAACCGCTTCACTGTAAAGACGATGAAGAGAGCGCATGCACGTTCACAATAGCTTAAACCGCTACATTGTAGAGACGATGAAGAGAGCGCGTGCGGGTTCACAATAGCTTAAACGGCTTCACTGTGAAGACGATGAAGAGAGCGCGTGCGCGTTCACAATAGCTTAAACCGCTACATTGTAGAGACGATGAAGAGAGCGCGTGCGGGTTCACAATAGCTTAAACGGCTTCACTGTGAAGACGATGAAGAGAGCGCGTTCCCGTTCATAATAATGATAGTTTTTTTTTAGCGGAGGAGCACAAGATACCAACACCTTAAACAGCTTCGCTATTAAAAACGTGACGTTCACTTCTTTCACATGACATGTTGTGTGCACGGGCCATGTGTTGGGCTCCGTGTTTTTGAAGTTTATATTTCTGGAAATTCGGGGGGATGTCTTCCGGAGTTTAATTTTTGGCGGAAGTTCCACGTTTCTCGAAGTTTATTTTTCCTAAAGCCCCAATTCTCCGATAATCGGAGTTGAACTTATCATTATTTTTAATACTGCGATATCTCGGATGAAATGATATCTGAGCACGAAAACATCAGAACACAGCAAGCGTAATTTAGTTGTTTGGAAAGTTTGAACGAACAAACGCATATATATACACTAGAGCACAAATATGTGAATACAGAACGCCTACGTTTGTGCGCATTGCAACCTTCAAACGTGTTGTAATGGACGCAAGCATACTTTACAAGGCGTGTATATTCGATGCCGTCTCGCGCTCCCGGGGACGATACACACATTGATGTTTCTCGCTCCGCGCGCGACAAGCACTTTGTTAAATGTGCGATGGGTGTGGTCTGCGAGATACTTTTGACTTGAGGTAAACTTGATATTGGCCCAACTGGCCTACGTTTCAATGACCGCTTAGAACATGCTGTTTCGATAAAGAACACAACTTGGTAATACGGGCCGTTAAAATCGGAGTTCATCGGCTAAATCCAAATTGTCGAAAAATTTTACCGGCGTGTTTATCATTTTTTTTAGGATTAATCTGAAAACATGGATCGTAATCAGAAACTAGTCGTGCAGTAAACTGGAGGATGCTTCTGTCGCCGCCACGCAAAAGAAACTCCTTCTACGGCTTCACATGGAACCTTTATAGGCTTTGAAAGCAACGTCGAGCGGCGCCACTGCTCTTATCGCAACTGGGAATACCTACGGCGCGTTCTATCGCAACAACACGGCCCATCCCGCTTCCGCGCACGCGCAGTACTATCGGATAGCATCTGTGGTGCGTCACAGTGTAACTATTGCTGACTAGCTGTGCTCCGGGCTGAATGAGGAGCACGTGCGCGCACCTAAACTTGCCGCCGCCGATGCCAAATCCAGCGAAAAACCACCTTCTCCGGCAGCGTTTATTCCCAGTAACGCGCAGCTCGGCTGCGCGAGCGTCGCGCCGAAACTTGAGCTTTGGTTCCCCATTATTCAAAACACTGCGCACATGCTAAATAAAAGTAGTGTTAATCTGCCACCAATATATGCTCACTTCTTGAAACAGGTAAGAGGACAACCTTATAAATAATCGATTCTGCTGTTCTTGCTTCATTGTGAACAAGGCTCCCGTGCGGGAGCCGAAACATCCTTCTTATTGCCACACGTGCTCCTTTCTATGTTTATGTTGCCGGCGTATTGCGCGCGCAGATACTGCCTTGCGCAATCCGCGCCAGAATGTCTCAGATCATTCTAGATAGTTTTCGGATCATCTGTCCGGCTTGAGCGCGCAAACGCGAACAGCTGAGTTTATTCTGGAACAAACTCGGCCACCGGCGATAGCGCTCGAATGTTCGACGAAACGTGTCTAAATGCTGACGCGCGTTGCCGCGGATCAGATTATCGACAGCCGACGCTCTGTTCGCCGCTATCAGTGCCAGTGTGTATTGTTGTAGTCTGACCTTCAGTTTCCCGGCCACAAGTTCGGCCAAATAAGGAGTTTCTTCTTTGACACACCGACTGCTGCCTTCCTCGACGTCACGACCACGTGACATCTGATAAGGGTACTGTTCGTTCATGTTCCGGACGCCCCCTGTCAAGCCGTGAACCCAGCCCAAGTCGTCAAGAAGAAACGGACACCATCAAGGAGAGTCTAGCTAGCCGCAGACTACAAGGACATGCCACCACAATTCGGACTACTGCCTGAGAAGCCAAGTGCCACGACGAAAAAGACGACAGGCACCATGACGGCCGCTGTGTCACCTCAAAGAGTCGTCATGAATGGACCGAGGGAACCGCCTACTTTCCGCGGATTCCCATGTGAAGGCCCGGAAAGCTGGTTGGAAAAATACGACCGGGTTGCCCAATTCAATAACTGGGACTGTGACGAGAAGCTTCGTCACGTATACTTCGCCCTTGAAGTTGGAGCCAGGACTTGGTTCGAGAACAGAGAGGCCATCCTGACGACCTGGAATCTATTTCGCGCCGCATTCCTCTGAACCTTCACAAGTGTCGTGCGTAAGGAAAGGACGGAAACCCTGCTGGAAAGCCGTGTACAGCTCCCAAATGAGAATGTCTGCATGTACACCTAAAAAAATGATGCCGCCTGTTCCGTCACGCCGACCCCGCCATGTCTGAGGAGAAAAAGCTCCGGTTCCTATTGCGAGGAATCAAGCAAGAGCTGTTTGCGGGACTTGTTCGCCACCCGCCCAAGAATGTCGACGAATTCCTGGCGGAGGCCGCAACAATAGAAAGGCGCTTTAGATGCGGACAAGAGAGTACAACCGCCGCTCACCGACGACGGAATACGCCGAAGTTCAAGCCCTCAGCACCGACAACCTGCGCGAGACCATCCAAGCGGTCGTACGTGAAGAGGTGCATAAGATGTTTCCGAAATCGCAGCCTAGAGTGGACTCGATCACCGACGTTGTTCGTGAAGAAGTCCAGCAAGCGTTGGGAATTCTCGAACCACCGCAGCATTATCCGGAGGCTATGAGCTAAGCTGCTGCAGTGCGTCGAAGCGCTCCCCCTCCGCGCGCACGGGAAGACGCCGCACTGCCGCAGTTCCACCGCCAGACACCGCCGCCGTCACCGACGCCATACCGTCCAAATGTCGGCCAGCGCGACCCTCCGAGGAAGACCGACGTATCGCGCGCCCCCGACCACCGCCCACTCTGCTACCATTGCGGAGAAGCTGGCCACACCCATCGCGGCCGCCAGTACCGACAGATGGGGCTACGTGGTTTCGCCGTCAACGCGCCACGTCCGCAGTCAGGTGGACTACCTCGCGACATTACCGAATACATCACCGGATCACAGTGGCAACAACGACGACCATACCGTTCACCGTCGCCCGGCGGCTACATCTCGGCACACCGCCGGCAGTACACTGGCCCAACCCGGGGCCGGTCGCTGAGCCCATATCTGGAAAACTAAGGACAGCAACCGATGGAGGTGCAATTGCTGTACGACGAACTACCGAAGATAATCCGCCGACGCCGACGACGATGCCGCAATGATATTTGAAGAACACGTCGGAAGCAGGACGGAGCCCTGAAGTCAAAACTTCGCGGCTGGAAGAAGACCTGACGGACACCATGTGGAAGCAGCGGGGCAAACCGACGTAGCCGTGATCCGACGCCGCGACGCAACCGCAACGCAAGACGACGAACCAGCGACCTCGACGTAATATTCTATGACCACAACATCACCACTCTCGTCAACACTGGAGCCGACTATTCCGTCGTCAGTGGGCTTTTTGCGACGAAGTTGAAGAAAGTGAAGACTGCTTTGTCAAGGCCCCGAAATCAGGTCAGCTGGCGGCCATCTAATAACGCCAGCTGGAGTTTGCACAGCAAGAGTCACCATCAGTAACCGGACTTATCCCGCCAGCTTTCTAATGCTACACAGCACTGCTCCAGGGATGTGATACTTGGGATGGACTTCCTAAGTCAACACTGCGCCATCATCGACCTGAGGTCTCAGTCAATAACACTAAGCTCAGAAAAAGCGCTGCTGTCCCACACGACGCCGGTGAACCATGCATTGATTGTAATAGAAAAGCAGGTCACCGTTCCGCCTCTCTCCAGCGTCATCATTTCCGTTGGCACCAAAAAACCCACAGACCTTGAAGGCGTCATCGAGGGTGATCAGCATCTGCTCGTGAACCGTCAGATTTGCGTTGCAAGATGCATCGCCCAGTTGCGTGATGGCAAAGCAAAGGTACTGCTGACAAACTTCAGCCACGAATATAGGCACCTCAAAATTGGTAGGACGGTCGCCTACATCGAGAAATTCGTGGACATCAGCAATGCTTTCGCCCTCTCTGATGCTACCGAACCTACTTCGACGAATCGAGGTCCCGAAACAGATTTCGACGCCAACCCAAGCCTCCCGAAGCATAAGCAAAGCCAGCTCAAAACTCTGCTCCTGCAATTCAAGGATTGCTTCTCGTCGTCGTCAAGAAGTCGACAGACCCTAGTCGCGAAGTATCGCATCATAACAGAAGAAAGTGCCCGACCAATCCGTCAGAGCCCGTATCGAGTTTCGACGCGAGAACACGAAGCCGTAAAGAAAGAAGTCGGACGAAATGCTACGCGACGACATAATCCAGCCGTACAAAAGTCCCTGGGCGTCTGCTGCGGTTTTGGTGAAGAAGAAGGAGGGAACCCTACGTTTCTACGTCGACTATCGTCGCCTGAACAAGATCACGAAGAAGGACGTGTATCCCCTCCCACGGATAGACGACGCCCTGGATCGACTCCACACCAATTACTTTTCGTCGATGCACCTGAAAACAGCCTACTGGCAAATTGAAGTCGACGAGAGAGACCGAGAAAAGACTGCCTTTATAACACCAGACGGCCTGTTCGAGTTCAAGGTCATGCCTTTTGGCCTTTGCTCGGCCCCGCGGCTTTCCAACGCCTTATGGATTCTGTACTGGCCGGCTCGAAGTGGTGGACTAGCCTTGTGTACTTGGACGACGTCATTGTGTTTTAGATGCGAAGCATCTTATGCTCGGGGCTCTGTACGTCCCTCCCGCATCCCCCGTCCCCCCGTCCCGCGTCTGGCCACTTTCATGAAGTAGGGAAGCACCCATTATGCGAACCAGAACACTGTAGTAATATGAAGGCCGTCAGGAAGAAGACGTCTTCTACGTCTTCGTCTTATGTTGCGCTGTGAGCTGATCAAAATGAAGGCCGTCAACCACTATCACAGTCATCAGATTCATGGCCGAGAGCACAGAGAGGCTGCTTAGCAATGGCTAGGCAGGTGGTGTCTGTCGCCCAGGTTGACCCCATTCTTTGATCTTGCTTGCATGTGTTTGGAGGGGGCTTAGTCCGTCCCTCCTTACCGCGTCCCACACTACCACAGCGCATGCGCGTCCCCTCCCTCTCTCTCTCCATACGCTCACCCCCATTTCTCTCCTCTAGGAATCCTCTACTCTACGGAGCGGCCCCCCGCGTCCCACACCCCCCTATAGCGTAATGCGCGTCCGCTCCCCTATCCTCTCCTACGCTCACCCCCCATTCTCTCCTCTAGGAATCCTCTACTCTACGGAGCGGCGTCCGCGTCCCACATCCCCACAGTGCATGCGCGTTCTCTCCTCTAGGAATCCTCTACTCTACGGAGTGGCTCCGGCGTCCCACACCCCCACTGCCCAATTACTGTGAGATAATCAGCTCAAGCTGATTATCTCCCCGCTGCTTCGCATCCACATATGGTTCCCTTTAGCGGGAGATGGGAAGTTTTTTCTCAAACTTCGACGAACACCGCCGTCGCCTTGAAGCTGTACTTCAAGCAATCAAGACGTCCCGACTCACCCTCAAGCCAGAAAAGTGCCGCTTCGCGTACGAACAACTTTTGTGCTTTGGCCACGTGATAAGCAAGTTCGGAGTACGCCGCGACCCGCAGAAGACAACCGAAATCGTTACATTCCCGCCACCCGCCGACAAGAAGGCCGGGCGTGGATTTTTCCGGCCTGTGCGCCTATTACTGGCGGTTCGTCAAAAACTTCGCCCGCATCGCCGAGCCACTCACTAAGCTTACCAGGGCCGACGTCGAGTTCAAATGGGAAACGCCGCAGGAGGAAGCATTTCAGGAACTAAAGCGACGCCTGCAGACGCCTCCATTACTTGCGCATTTCCACGAATACGCCGAAACAGAAGTACACACCGACGCAAGCAGTGTAGGACTCGGCGCCGTTTTTGGGCAGAAGACTGACGGACTGGAAAGGGTCAACAGTTGTGCTAGCCGGCGCTATCTAAGGCGGAAGCCAACTATTCTACAACAGAAAAGGAGTGCCTTGCCATCATCTGGGCTACATCCAAGTTTCGCCCCTACCTTTACGGTAGGCCTTTCAAAGTTGTGAGCGACCACTACGCCTTGTATTGGTTGGATAACTTGAAGGGCCCTTCAGGTCGCCTCGCACGGTGGAGCCTGAGACTTCAAGAATTCGACATTACCGTCGTTTACAAGTCCGGAAGAAAAAAAATCACAGCATATTCACGGAGTGAATGATGATGAGTGGGCGAAGCTCCGGAGGTTCATCGGTAAACCGTGAATCTTCCGTGAATTTTCGCCCAGATCAAAGACGTGACAAACACTGTGTGTATATATACAAGAAATTTTATTTATTCGTAAATGGTAGCTAGACGTGGCTTCCGGTCCCCCTTCATTATAACGGCTTTATGGTCGGTGAATTGGAGGGATAAGGGTTCTTGGATGGGTCGTAGTGGGAAGTTTCCAAAGACGAGATCGATGCAGGTTCCTCGGAAGGTTGTGGGTTGCATGTGGTCGAACGATATGCACCTGAGACCATATCGCGATGCCATGTGTTGTATGAGCCAACTGTTCTCTGTGATGTCAACGTTGAAGTCACCCACCAGCACAAACGGTTCTTGTACGCGGGCGCCGCTCCGTAGAGCAGAGAATTCCTAGAGGAGAGAAAGGGCGGGAGCGTAGGAGAGGAGCCGTGGGACGCGGGACGGACAAAGCCCCCGCAAGCACATGCAAGCAAGATCAAGGAATGGAGTCAATGTGGGCGACAGACACCACCGGTAGAGCGCGTTATTCTTTGCGTGCACCCACCACCTGCCTAGCCATTGCTAAGCAGCCACTCTGTGCTCTCTGCCACGACTCTCATGACTGTGATGGTGGTTGACGGCCTTATTGTACTACAGTGTTCTGGTTCGCATAGTGGCTGTTTCCCTACTTCATGAAAGTGGCCGGCCGGAACTAGAACCCTCCACGAACTAGAGGTGGCTACGATGCCGACGACGCGGGACTAGCCCATGCCCTAAGGAGCTTCGCCCCTAAAGCACTCCGACGGCCGACTGCTTCTCTCGTGCCCCCGTCGACCCAGCACAGCAGGACGACCAGGTTGATGACTGCTTCTTGGAAACCATGAATGCCGACGATTTCGCCGAGCGACACGAGCGGACCTGGAACTCAGGGGTCTTATGGAATACCTCGAGGGCAAGAGCGCCACTCACGCCAAGTCCTCTCTTGAAGGTATTCAAGAGAGGACTGGCCTCGTTGTTCCTGCGAAACGCAGTTCTCCTAACGAAGAACTTCTCGCCCCTTCCAGCCAAACGCCTTTTCGTGGTTCCTTCAGCAGTGAGACCAGAAGTCCTCCAGGCCCTACACGATGACCCGACGGCTGGACACCTCGGTGTTTCCCGCACGCTCGCATGGATACAAGAAATGTACTACTGGCCACGCCTTGCCACCGACGTCTCCCGTTACGTCAGGACATGCCGAGACTGTCGGCGACGCAATACACTGCCGACAAGACCGGCAGGCTTTCTTCAGCCGATCGAACCACCTTTCACCGACCGTTCCAGTAAATCGGTATGGACCTACTGGGGCCCTTTCTTACGTCGACTTGCGGGAATAAATGTATCGTCGTGGTTACCGACTACCTCACCCGCTACGCCGAAACAAGGGCCCTACCTAGAGGCAGTGCCGCCGAGGTAGCAAAGTTCTTCGTTGAAGACATTGTCCTGCGTCATGGCGCCCCAGAGATCTTCATCACCGACAGAGGTAGGGCTTTTACTGCAGAGCTAACTCAGGCGATTTTGAGATACAGCCAAACAAGCCACCGCCGGACCACCGCCTACCACCCACAGACCAATGGCCTCACCGAGCGTCTAAACAAGACCCATCGCTGACATGCTGGCCATGTACGTCGACGTCGAGCACAAGGCATGGGATGCCATCCTTTCGTACGTGACCTTCGCATACAACCCGGCAGTGCAAGAAACGACGCAGATGTCGCCGTACAAGGTTGGTCTACGGAAGGAGCCCGGCAACGACGCTCGACGCAATGCTGCCAGCTACCACCGACGAAGACAATCTCGATGTCGCCACTTATTTGCAACGTGCCGAAGAAGCTCGACAGTTCACCCGCCTGCGTATCAAGTAGCAGCAGAGGATCGACAGCCGTGACTACAGACCTTATGCAAAATTGCTGCCATCTGTTGGAGGTTTGGCGAAGCTACCGACTCGGCGCCATGTTGGAGGCTTATGTCCGAATCGTATTGCTGTCGCTGCCACAGCTTCTTGCTTGTATCTGCTTTGATAGGGCGCAATCGGGGCACAAAAACATCAGATTAGTGTGTAAAGGCCTCTACACGTTACCGGCATTTCCTAGTTATACGTTCACAATGATTACGTGTTAAGAACAGCGTCACAATGAGAAGAAAGTACAAGTTTGTCACCGAGTCACATGTAAGCCCTCGTCGTCGTTGAGAATGAAGCCATGCGCTAGGTCATAATACTCTGTTTTAAGTGTAGCGAATAAAGAGTTGGTAGCTATTTGAATATCATGAGTGTAGTGTAGGACGGTTAGTAGGAGGCTTTAGCGCGCGACACGGCGAGGCACAGCGATGGCGATAAAGAAGTGTTGCTGATCCATTTCAAAGCGTATTTCAATAGGGACAGTCTACGTCGACCTGGTGTATAGGGCATGTAATATTAGGCGACTTTGTACTCTTTTATTGCGATAGCAATTATATGGACACTCTCGGCTGGTTTTCGCCGTCGGCGTCGGCGTCATGCCCCGTATATGTATATGTATCTATATATTTATAAAAACCTCAAAGAAAAATAATTCAGAAAAATGTTTCCGACGCGCGGCATCGAACCAGGGACCTCTCGCTCTGCAGCGCGCGGCGGTAACCACTCAGCCACGAAGGCAACCGTCCTTCAACGTTCAAACGGCGAGCTATTTATATACAGCGAGGTTTTCAGCGTGTTTTCAGCATTACCAGCGAGATGGCGCAAAGGCCGCGCTCGGCGGGGCTTAGCTGGGCGCCCCGGCGTTCGTCGCGACGCGCGCTCTCAGCGCGCTTCGCCCGAAGGTGGGGGGGGGGGGGGGGGGAGGTAGATGCCCGTAGGCGCGGGCTTATCTCGCAGTGGCGGAGAATGGGGCTTTCGGCGGAACGATAGCGTTGTAGTTACCGGGCGCGCGAAGGTCACATCGCTCGCTGCAGTCCCCCCCGTTTGCGAAAAGAGCACGCTTTTCAAACACAGCGAAGTAACAACTGTGACACTTGTTAGTTCGCGCTCGTCTGTACCTGTGAATACGTTTCGTGCGTCGTTTTAAATGCGAATGCATTTCTTAGTCGGGCTATGTCAGGCGCATCCGGCGTTGTCCGCGGCGGCGTCCGCGCGCCGGCAGGTGCTATCTCTCCGCTCTCACTCCCTCTCCCATAGCAACAGCTGCGGGCGCGCGCGCTTATCCTCGCCCCTAGCAACCGGAGCATGTGGTGCGAGAGAGTGTAGGAGAGGGTAGGTGCAGTGCTTCGCCGCTCCTTCTCTCGCCGTTCGCTCTCTCTCCTCCCTGCGCCCCACTCTCCCGTCCGCTCGCGCCTCACTCTCGACCGTTCGCTGGCTGGGCGCCTCTCAAGGCGATGGCAGAAGTCGGTGAAGGCGAATTTACGCCATTAAAATTACTACGCCGTGTACTTTCGGCGCAAGAAATGCATTCGCATTTCCTCACGGTTCCCTTCGGGGAGGTGGGAAAATTTTTTTTGGTTGAGCAGCGCGTTAAGTGTCGAGCTGTGAATGTTTTTAGTTCGCTCTTGTCCTGTGCGTGTTGTTTTCGTGCGTCATGTGTGCGTGAGCAGCGCGCTGCACGTTTCGACCTGCTTGCCATTCGTTGCTTGACATTCCAATTTGTTGCTATCGCATTCATTGCTTCGCCTTGTGGCAAAACTGTGACTTTTTTATATTTTTTGAAACAAAAAAATATTTCGCTGCTGTAGTGACCGACGTGTGTTATGTATATAATTATCACACGATTAAAATGTAAAAAAAATTTCGCCTCTCACGCACGTGAAAAGTCCACATGAAAAGTGTTAGTTGCTTCAAGAAGTAGGTGCTGATTAGTTGGTATTTTATTGAATATCCTTCCGACATGTGCTCATAAATAACACGATACGCCAAGAATATTCGCGTTAATTCCCATCGCCGTTTTCGGGGACTACTGATGCCTTACAATTTCCACCCCGTTCTAGCAAGACAGTTTTGCGACGCCGACTGAACGCTTGTGAAACTACCTCAGCACGTAACCAAACGGTAGAGCACCCACGGTCGAATGTAACACGCATCTGCCGGAAGAGCCTTTCCTAAAAGTTTCATACTGTAGCGTAGAGCGTAGTGTTCTGGTCGCTACTTGGTCGCCGCCGGAGAGATGACACGTACACACAGCAGATCCATAGACTTTCTCCTAAACTGATTTATTTGGCTACAGTATTCCTAATTGACGTTGTACACACTTGTACGCTACATAACTGGGACAACTCTGAGCAGCACTCGCTGCAACCTGCTCTCGTGGCGTCCACGGTGCGACTCCCTCTCGGCTCCCCTGGAAGCGTCCCGAGGCCACCCCAGAGACCAAACAAAAAAGGAGCCACTCAGAAGTCTCCGCTGACGACACCCAATCGGGGTGTCACGAATTCAAACAGGTACACCCACTCGCGGGCGGTCTCCACCGAGTTCCGAACTCGAGGGCCGCCGTCAACCTAAAGGATAATGATCTAAACTAAAGTAAAAACATACAGGAAGCTACCGCGACATCCGTTAGGCTTCCACCGTACAGCTCTCCCCGCATACCTTCCGGCGCCGCGGATGCAGAGCCGTCTGCGGTCCCCCAAATGAGGAAACAGCCCCTCGTAGAAAGGAAGATAATGCTTGCACAACAAAGCCGGTGAGACACTCTAGGACACCACCGCAAACCCTGCTCTTGGGCAGACCCGCGACGTTGGAACGAGCCACAAAAGTTAAAAGAAAATAGCTACATCAACGTTTACGCGACAATACGAAAAGTGCCACACACAAGCGTCTCTTAACATGTCATAACTCACAGGGGTGGATGCGGGATGTTTCGGAGGGAGGATCAGCTTCTGTGAGAACCTGATATGTGCTCGATCTTCTTGCGATATAAATAAATAAATAAAAAAAAAAGCAAGGGGGTACGGTCAAGCCATCCGGGCCGCCCGTATTTATTGGCAGTGATGGCACATGAAATGCTTGAAAAATACGCATAGTAAGACAATACGCGCGCAAAGCATCCCACCAAGGGCTACCTTCTTAAACTTCCCAATCGAAAACAAACTACAAACACGCTCCAGCCAATGGCGTAGCCAGGGGTGGCAGACCAAGACCGTGCCCTCTCCCCCCCTCACCCCGAAATGTTTTTTTTTCTGCTATGGAATATACAGCACAAAATGACACTCGACCACACTTACCTGCCCGGGCCCCACATCGGATCAAATGCGTGCCCCCCACTCCGTAAACAAATTTCTGCCTACGCCACTAGCTCCAGCACAATCGGTCCTTTCGCTGAGAATCGATTACACTCACGAGTGGCTGTCTACCATTCATTGTTATCGCAATGCAATAAACCTAATAACGGCGTTAACAGCAGCGCAGGCTTGCCCGAGTAGCCGCGATCGATGCAGCTTTGAAGCTCGTACACGAAGCCGGTTTGTCTGCTTGCAAGCACACGGCGCGAAAACTGTCTCGTTCCGGCAAGACACGAAAGAGTGTTCTCCGATGAGCGCCGATGCTGTCGTATACCGCATCTATTAAGAACGGCGAACGTAAACACGGAATTAGTCGTAAGCAGCAGCCGGCGCAGCGGAACCACCTGCCGCTTCTCTTCCGCCGCGAAGAAAGCTAATAACATGGAGGTTATTTTCCTGCAAACAGTTTTTTTAGCGTCCCAATTTCCTCAATCTGAGCAACACGGCACACGAAAATATCTTGAAATTGCCGCTCCTATCAGCCGCCACGTCGACACGTACGCTCCATGCGTGCACATGCGGAGAGCGCCTAGCCTTCAACATGGCTGAAATGGCTGAAATGCGTACGGCGGCCGCTAGATGGCAGCAGATTTTGCATAAGGTCTATAATCTTCGGCGACGCCCCATGGAGTACCAGCCCGGTGACCGCGTGTGGGTCTGGACACCGATAGGCCTACGTGGACTTAGTGAAAAATTTCTGCGACGGTACTTCTGAACGTATAGGGTACTTCGACGTCTCGGCGCCCTCGACTACGAGGTTGTTCCCGACGGTATCACGAACTCTCAACGGCGCCGTGCGCGAGCCGAAGTCGTCCATGTTGTGCGCCTCAAGCTGTTTTATGCACGTTGAAGAACCTGAGCACTGTATTTTTTTGTTGTTGTTGCTGCTTTATTATTGATTTGCCACGCGCGTTTGTTTCAGTTTTGCTGTAATTTGCTTTACGCCCACAAAGACTGTCAGCAATGCTCGGCGCAGACCGCGCCTCAGTGTTCGAGAAGCTTCACGATTGTAGTAGATCATTTTGTTAAGATTGGCGCAAGAACGCTAGCACTCGAGCTTATTCCACAGGCTTGCGCGACCACCAGTGATAAGGCTGGAAAGCAAGACGCGTGATGTATAAAAGACGGCGCGTCCCAACGATGAGCAGTTTTTCGACGACCGACGCTCTGTGCGCCGATATCAGTGCGCAGCGTGCGTTGCTTGCTGTATTTGAGTTACCGTTTCACGGCCACAAGTTCGGCCCAATAAAGAGTCTCACCTTGAAGACGCCTACTGCGCCCTTCGTCCACGTCACGACCACGTGACATTATTGTGCTTTACTGCTTGCATTTATTAAGGCGAAAGCCTTTAATGTCTCATGCCCACGTCCGTCCGGCGTCTGTCCGTCCGTCCGTCCGTCTCTCCGTCCGTCCGTCTGTCCGTCCGATCGTCCGTCTCTCCGTCCGTCCGTCCGTCCGTCTGTTCGTCCGTCTGTCCTTCCGTCCGTCTGTCCTTCGTCTGTCTGTCTGTCCGTCCGTCTGTCCGTCCATCTGTCCGAGTGTGCGTCGGCGGTAACATATCGTCGGTGTGCGGGGCCGATATTCAACTTGTGCTCGGTATGCGGGCCGATATTCGATTTGAAACGCGCGAATCACCGTGATAGTGATAGTGACAGTGAAGAAGCGCGACTATGCGCGTGTTCGTGCGCGGGCTCGAGAGAAGCCCTCGAGCGACGCGGACAGCTTGGCAAGCCGCAGAGACCCATCGGTGATCGGACATCGGGCCACGCCCCGACATCACGGTCCTGCCCTGCTGGCCCGGGCCCCGTCCCGGCTTAGACGATCGCGACGTCCTTCCAGGCTGGGCTTCGCCCCACTTGTCCTCGGATCCTGTTCCAAGCGAAGCTCCTGGCGGCTGGCTGCTGCTGTTCCTGTCGCGGCTGAGGCGCTGTCAAAGGAGATGTCGCGGTACTGTTCATGGTGCTCGACGTGGCACTGTTCCCGTCGTCGCTCCAGGCGTCGGCTGCCGTGCCGGGATGCTCCCGGGCATTCATCCGCTAAGCCGGGCTACGCCCCGGTACTGTCTCGGCGAAGCGCGACGCGCCCCGCCACCTGACGCTGACAGCGCCCCGGTCGACCACACCGATCGACGCACCAAGGCGGACTTACAGTGCGGTGTGAGTGGACAAACTTTATCGCTAACCCCCGCATAAGCCGCGATCGCGCAGATGTTTGTGTCTCGTCTCGTCTCGTGTCTGCCTATGTATATGAAGTGGTGTCTCTTTGTTCTTGGGTGTTCTCTGTGTACAGTCGCGGCCACTGTTAAATGCAACACGGAGCGGGTGGCCGCGCTCCGCTGAGCGCCACGACGGGCGCTGCGCGAAGTATTGCGGCGCAAGCGCAGTCAGTTCCATAGCTGCGCGTCGTCTGCTACAGTTCTTCCCACATGCCGCAAGCAGCGAAACCTACATTGCGCGCGCGCTTTTACCAAGGTGCTTGCGGCGAAGTGGGAGGAACCGTAGCAGACGACCCACAACTAAATCCACCTCTTGGAATGATTGCGCTTGCGCCACAGTACTTCGCGTGGCGCCCGCTTGGTGGCTCGTGCAGCGCAGCCACGAGCGCCGTGCTACCTCTAACAGTGCCCGCGCCTGTACGTCTGGCTAGCCTTTGCCCACATTTGCCCACAATTTTGGCGAGCCTGCCAGGATCGGCTTTACCATCTTGCCGAAAGCCAAACGTCACGGACGCATCCATGAACTTAGAGAGGCTGCACGCAATCGGCAAAGACATGGGGCTAGATGGAGCCGCGCTCCAAGAGTGGGTTGACGCGCAACGCGTAATAGAAAGGGAGCTACGCGCGCAAGTTCGTGAAGATCAGCGCGAGAAATTGGAGCTGGAGGAGAAACGGCTACAAGCTGAGGAATGCGTCCTACAGTTGAAGCTCAAGCTTCAGGCAGCTAGTGCAAACGAGCGAGAGAGTCCGCAACAGCCGAGTAGCAGCGCATCTGCACCGGCTA
>JALIZH010024144.1:0-14464 GCA_030522465.1 Rhipicephalus appendiculatus
AAAGAAGTATAGTTTTCTCGCAGCTGCGTTCATAACATCCATGAATCACGACACAAGCACGACACAAAGCAACAGAGGACTCGACCGGCGAGCGCGACAGCACACGCGAAATCGACGAGCTTAAAGGGGTACTGACACAAAATTTCGCGGCCGAGACAGCCTGCGGGTTCGATTCCCGTGAACATGTGTATATCATCTGCAAAATATCAACAGCGAATGTAGCTTGGAAGGTATTTTAAATTAATTTTGAAGTTTGCGTGAGCGATCGACTCCCTCGCGCTACTGACACCATCAGAGGTGACCCTTGGTGACCCCCCTACTTCCCTCACGTGACCACACTGCAACAAGGTATGATGACATCATAGCCACCATTTTTCTTTTGCCGCGTTTGTTCCAGCAGTCTATATTTCTCGGCGGCTGGTCGCGAGTCCGTGGCCGCAGCGAACGCTTTGAAAGTTTTGTGTTTGGCGACACTGCCGTCCCGTTTCCTATTCTAAAGGACTTCTTGATGCGGACCATTCGGAAGTGCGTCACAGTTCTGTGTGCTGACGTGGTCGAGAGCTGCGCACGCTAGGTGGTGTTAGTTGCACCCGGCGGCTTGTCGTTTTTTCGAGCTCTCTCAAACCGAAACTGAAACTGGTCGGTAATGAGCAGCCTGTAATTAAATATCTGTCGCGCGCTGCAGCAAACGAGGTGCCGTGTTATGACTAACAGGCCCCCAGCAACACAATGCAGCAAAAAAACGCGAGGCCAAAGTTTTTGTGTCAGTACCCCTTTAACTGACATTGCAGAAGCAACAGTCGCGCGGATGGATACAGTCAGTGCTCAGACTTTTGCAAGGAAGTTAGACCGCTATCGCTGAGTAAATTACTTAATTTACTAGTTAACGAACTTTGAAGCCTTCATAAATGCTGATGCAATGTCGACACCACTTCCCTTTATCCTTTTGCGCGTTACTTTCTTTAGCGCAATGAGAAATGGCGCGCGCAGGCTCGAGTTCAAATTTCAATTCTCGGCGCTTTGTGCATGCCCGTGCATGCAGCGACCAAACGGCGCGCGTTCTGCTGCTCAGCGAGAAAACGTCTTATAAAGTGCGTTTTCTAGCCGTCTTTTCTGTGACGCTTTTAAAACGTCGAAAATGGTTTAGAATCATACAAACGTCTTGAAATACCTCTTTACAAGACGTTGCAGCCGTAATGAAAAACAGATATAATACGGGTTTTTTGTGACGTTTTTAAAACGTCTTGAAATATCTCTTTACAAGACGTTGCAGCCGTGACGAAGAACAGCTATAATACGGATTTTCTGTGACGTTTTTAAAACGCCGAAAATGATTTAGAATCAGACAAACGTCTTGAAATATCTCTTTGCAAGACGTTACCAAAAACAGATATAAAACGGCTTTTCTGTGACGTTAAAAAAAAAAACGTCGAAAATAGTTTAGAATCCGTTTTATCCCATTTATCCATAAAAAACGTTTTCTAGACCATGTGTGCTACCTGGGAAGAAGGCCAACCTGTTGTTACAGGCAAATGACCACTTCATCTTGTATTAATTGCTCCTGAAAAGCATGGAGCGCACTTCTCCAAATTTCCAGAAAAAAAGGAAACCACTTGTTTCAGGTACATCAGTGAACTAACAGACAATGATCCCAAGGAAAGCATAGGGTATATTAGAAGTTATTGTAATGCAAATGTGAACAAAGCAAAGTGGACGAAAATATAACTTGCCACCGGCAGTAACCGAACCTGCGAATAACGCGTCAGCTATGCTCTACCACTGAGCTATATACGGCTG
This sequence comes from Rhipicephalus appendiculatus, assembly GCA_030522465.1. Lineage (NCBI taxonomy): Eukaryota > Metazoa > Arthropoda > Arachnida > Ixodida > Ixodidae > Rhipicephalus > Rhipicephalus appendiculatus. The sequence goes on from JALIZH010024144.1 coordinate 1,798, forward strand.
CGGTCATCCCTCCGTAATATGCTTCACCCCATCCCGCTCCCGCATTGCGGCGAAGCTGCCTCTCAGACTCCGTTACGGTCGCAAATGTATTGACTCAAGAAAACGCTGGTTCCAACATGGAGATGCACTACGCAGTTACAGTGGCCCCTTCATATTTTTAATATGCTTCACAGCATCACACTCTCGTTTTGCGGCAAAGCTGCTTTTAGGGCTCCGCTACGGCCGTTAATGGATCGACTAACGTAAGCACTAGTTCGAACCTAAGTGCGAAAGGTCGGGGCTTTACTTAATGCTGTTTCGAACCAGAAAGCCCCCCAAAAATCGTACGAAGATTTTCAGCATCCGACATTTCAGTTCCCAAGCAACCACAGATATCCCCCGGAAATCCGATATATATCCGTTTCGGCTGTAATGGATATCCACTGGAGATCCGTAAATCTCCGCTGGAGTTCTATCGGATGTACGACAGATATTCAAAAAAACATTTTCGCACATTCAGTGGAGATCCAAAACGGGATCCTGTCTTGGACATATTTTGGACTTTATTCGTATGTTGTGCCCAAATGTACAGCCACGTCCACGTCTCTGTAGAGCATGCGAGCAGCTGGTTTTTGCTCTGCGGGGCGACACCTTGCGTGGCAGTTGCGGGCTCTGACGTGGTCAGCATGACTATTAGGCAGTGCATGCTCGTGACACACCACGTCATAACCCGAAACTGCCACAAGGTGTCGTCCTGCAGAGCAAAAAATGGCTGCTTGCACACTCTACACAGACGTGGACGCGGCTGTACAATACCTCAGTGTGGTGGAACACATGATGGTGTGGGCCCAGGACCACACATGATGGATTGAATGCAGCTGACACCTGGGAGCTCTCACTCAAATTATATGTATTTGTACGCTAATAAAAAAATACAGAACTCTGTACATAAGGTCGCACTCAAGAAAGTAGTTGGTTACATGCCAAAGTTACATGAAATGTCTCTACAAACGCAACTATTGTTTCTCGCCATTCTTAGTCGTTTCGAGAGCTCGTTCTCGTGCCAAATTCATAGCGTCGATGTGTTGCTTGGCTCATGGAGGATGTCACCATGAACCCAGTTATTGCGTAGCATGGCTTGGAGCCAAAGCAGTGGCAATAAGCACCGCCATAGCTTCAGAAGTCGTAGAGTAGCTCCAGCTACTATGCTTGCCATTGGCAGAAAGCTCGAAACAGCAACAGCCACATGAAACAGCCGATGGAGCAGCAGCCACCTCACCCAATGCCCGGTCCCCAGGTATGATAGACTGCCTTGCCTGTTCCCTGGACCGGTTGCCCAGCAACAGCACGTCTCTAGTGCTCATCAATGCTTTGTCGACGTTATCTGGCTCCCTGAAGTGAACGACCTGCGAGAAGTGACTGGCCTCAAACACTGAGCAACACCAAACAGTGGCACCCGCTTCTCACAACCAAAGCCTGTGTTATTCCTCTTTGTCATCTCATGGGGATGGTCTGTTAAAATGTACAGTCATTTGGTAGTACGAGAAGATCAGTCTACAGGCTGTTCAAAACGTTTCTGCCCTCCTGAAAGCAATTTTGTATGGCAATTCCTGGAGCACATAAGACAAGTCCAGAGGCATTTCCAGTTGTGTTAGTTTCCTTGAAGTTGACCCACTCGTGTTTATGAGGAACCTGGAAGAGAAAAAATATTCTGAGCGCATGCCCTGCTGTTGAAAAAAGTAAACTATATGCATAAAGTCATGTTGGCACAGTGCAAATTGAACGAGCATAGAGGGAGGGGGACACAACACCTCCGCTTTGTTGTGCCTTCTCTTCTGTACTTGCTCATTTTGCACCATGCGAACTTGTCGATACTGCATCACCGACTCACCTAATTTACCATTCTATTATGCATGTCCAATTTTTTTTTGTGATGTAACAAACTTTCTAACATAAGTTCACCTATGTACTAAATTCCTTTTTTCTCTAAACAACAATGGATAGCAGTGTACAAAAAGAAAAGTATTTTAGCAAAGTAGTTTGCTAGACCAGTACATGCATAAATGCTATGATAGCTGCACAAGGGCTAAGGAAAGAAAGCGAGAGGACAGAAAGGGTGCCTAACTCACATTTCATCACAAACATCACAAATATGGATATCACAAATGTCACAAATATGCAGTATCACAAATATGCAACAATGCAGTAATCCCATTCATCAGATAAAAACATAATTCAATTTTACCATCTTGAAAAAGCATTTGAAGGTATCACAGTATAGTTGCCACTTATATGAGGCTGTGTGGCTTAATGCAACTTGCTCGCTGCAGGAGTGAGTAGGTGACCTCCGTTCTGCAGAGCCCTAAAAAAACGAAGAAAAAAATCTTCTCTGGATGACTACTACTAGGTCAAAGAATGCAATAACAGCTAATTACCTGTGGCTAATAGTGATGTATTTTTTCACCATGGGAAGCTGCTTCACCCCAGTCATCACTCATTTGTCTATTGTAGAATGCATCTCTACATGCTCTCAGTGCAGTTGTTTTGGTGCTAGAAAGATTAGAAGATAACACTTGTAGCACAAAACGCACACTGAACAAGTTATTGAGAGGAAACCCTATAGTAAAGTGCAACTTGAATTTAGATAACTAGTGATTTTCCATAGAATGCCTATGACATGGCACATGACTATTTTTACAGCATGCTTGCATCAAAAATAGAACTCCAGCAGCATCCCGGCCACGGCAATCGCATTTTGATGACGACAAAATGCTCGAGGCCAGTGTAAGATTTAGGTACACGTTACAGAACACAAGATGGCAATGTGTTTTGGTGTGTTACAAGCACAGCATGCGCGTCAGTCAAAAGACATGCTTTGTCAAAAGTCTGGAACTTCAGCAGGAAAGTTGAAGCAGCCTGTGAAGTTTTCTATTTGACAGCCCTGGCACTCAGTGCTGCTGCGAAATCACTAGATTGAGAAACAGGCTGTGTATCGAGGCAATGTGAAAGGCTTCAAGATTGAATCAGTGTTTTGAACAAGTGAGCTAGGCGTGCTAGACTCTCCTTGAGTAAAGCCGGAGGTCTCGATTAGCATCACTTCTCGGGCCCAATTTGCAATGGTGTAATTGTATCTACAATTTCACAGGCCGCGGCCACAGCTATTCTTTTGTCACAGCTAGTGGGCTTTACATTCACCACAGAGACAACAGACGTCAAAATTAGATCAACTGTCCTATCCCTGCGAAGTGTAGGATTTGAACAATGTTATATGCACAACGGAGTGCGCCAACAGCAATTGAAAAAGTTGCACAAGTATCGTCACATCGCCAGTGTCTGTGGTTAGTTCATGTCACCGGGGAAATGTGGGGGCAGTAACCAACGCATCAACAGAACCAAAAGAGCAACGAAACGGCACGACGTAAGTTAGTGACGACACGGTCTTTGTCTTTTTAGCGGTCCCGGTGCAACAGCTAGCTAGCCCTCTCGATAAATCCCACAAAACGGCTGAAAAGCATGTTTAAACTACTTAGCTATACAATGTCTCCAGTCGCTGGTCCATTTCGTTAAAAATCGTGGACAAAACAATGTTTCTGGCGCTATTCTGCCACTTTCCACACTTCTTTCGCACCTACATTGCGCGAGAAAGAATTTCAACCGATATCAACCAAACCGCCATTATAGTAGAACACTGTACCGCCATAAATGCCTTTTGGATTTGGCCATGGATTGATTTGGCTCAGTCAGAAGACGAGAAAAGGCTGTTGTGGTGGCGCGGTGTTCAAAAAAGTTCAACGGCGTGACCGGCGTGGCGTTTGGTGTAAACAACTTTTTTCAGCAACAGCGAGCAAACGAAAGGGAAAAAAAAGGGAAAAATCGTTTTCCAGTTCAGCAAGATATACTAAATATTATTTTATTGTGGGGCCTCAACTATGTCGTTAGTTCTTTAGGCTCCCGAATAATTTTTGTAGATAGAACAAATTATTGCGTTCACGCACGGAGTCTATGTGTGTAGGTGTTTAAAAGCATGACTGAAAAAGCTTTATAAACATCCTTTGAAAATCCATCAGTGGATGTCGATCGTACATGCGTCAAAGCTCCAGAAACGGATGTCCACAATGGGATACCTAGCGTACGTCTGTCGGCCATCCCATCTTGGCAATGGATATTAGGCGTTTCCGCGGATCTTGGGCGGATATCCGTGGTTGCTTGGGTTGTTTGTATACATTGACGTCTGCAGATGCAACTCCAAATTCGGAGGGAGCATGGCTTTGTCCGCCAATTCAGTTGGACCTCCACAAAAGTTGAAGAGGGGGGATGTGGAGGAAGTAGCATCTTTTCCTTTCACATGTGAAGTGTTGTGACACCACAGTGGTTACACCAAATCATGTAAATAACTACTATTCGGTCGCTGCATTGCTTCATCCTTGATAAAACAGCTTGGGAACACCGTCCCTCCAGCACTTCACCAACCTAACCAAAAGAAACACTTCCATGTTATCTCATAAGAGCGTACTTAGGGATCGTCTGGAACCTTTTTTCTGTAATTTCACTTCGAAGTATTCGAAAATTATTAAACAAATATTCGACAACTGTTCGAAAAACATCCGATTAGATCCGAAATCAAACTATTATTCGAATTCTTTTCGCACTTAAAATTGTGCTATTTGCACAGCTCTAGTTACTGGTAGTTTTGAAAGCATAAATGATTAAACTATCCTTGCTTGGCTGTGTCTGTAGGGCTGCAAACTGTTTGGCTTGGGAACACCAGTGCACTACAGGTCGGAAGTGAGCTCTCCGAGCACTTGCCAATTACCTAATTTTTATTGTTTGATGATGAGACGTGGGCACCGTTGCGGTACCTGAGAAGAAAACTGCTTTCACAGAGATATAAAATGATGTGTATTAGTTATAGGGTCAATGAGACTCAGTAGGGAGTGCAAAGAATAATGTACAACGAGAAGTACAAAAAGACGTACCATGGCAGAAATTTTATTTTAACATCGATTGTCACAGAAGCTTAAAGTTTTGCCATGTTAACCCACAGAAGGAAACTCGCGCTAGAAAATTACATTATACAAAGCACAACGTTTCACAATGTTTCACAACTGATTTCTATATGCTGCTTGGGTGAGACGAAATTTACTGTTTTGCAGTGGTGAATATCAATGACATTGGCTTTCCACTGATATGATGGTGTGGGACGCTAGCGCAGGCGAGGATTGGTTCACCCGAAAGCCACGAATCCCAAACGATAATTGAGTTTTTATTTCCTCTTCTCTCGGAGAGGGGGGATGCCGGAGCGCCGATGGGCCAGGGGAGAAGGATGCCTACGCGCGGGCAGGCTCCGGTTACAGCGGCGCGTGACGGGGCGTGACCACGGAATCTAAACACTCCTCCAGAGCGGCACTGAGTGGCGCGCTCATAACGTGCGCCACAATGGCAAAAAAAATGGATTTTTGATCCTGCCCGAGCCACTGCAGTACAAGATATCTTTATTGCTTTTGGATAATTGACGTTAGGACTCATTTATGTTTCTTTTGTTCATTTGGTGGCTCTGCACTTTTTTTGAAGCTTATTATCTCCATGTTTTTGTCGTGTATTTTAGTAGCCAGAAAAATGAGTGATTTCCCACTTGGCAATCAGAAGGTTGCGTCAATACTACCGGTTTTAAGTGCTGCATGTGTCTAGCCCTACAAATACATTCCTTTGTGAGCTCTTATATGTATCTGCTCGAAATAAAAAATTGTGACACCTCTTGGAACAATAGTTTTCAGTATTGTTTAATGCTAGAAGGCAGCGTGCAATTCAAATTTGTAACTAATAACAATACTTTCAAAATGAATGCAACAGAGTTAACTCGCACAAGAAACAATAAGAAATATGCATTTTTTCAGGAAATGTTACTACTAGGGGTGTGCGAATATTTGCAATTTCGAATATTTTCGACTAATGTTTGCTATTCGATTCGATTCGCACTGGAATTTTCTTATTCGAACTTCCCAAATACAAATACAACCAACGTCCTTGGAAGTGACCCCTTCAAATTTTTTATTATGCTTCACCTCATTACATTATCGTATTGCGGTAAACCTGCCTTTCAGGCTCCCCTGCTGTCGAATTTACCAAAGAGAAATACAGTAAACGTCCGAATTCGCTTCGCACCCAAAATTTCGCTATTCACTCAGCTCTAGTTATTAACACTTAGGTCTTAACATTATTTCATGCAGGTCCACCTGGGAAGCCCCGTATTCGTAAAACAAGAGCAGTGGGCATGGGCATGGCTGCTGTCGCAGCCGAAGGACTCTGTTTTGCAAGGCCACCACAAAGTTCCTGTGGGGTATCCCTGACCTTCGAATCCGGAGCCTCACAGGAGCACCTTGTCAGAGTTGTGTGCGCCAGATTTTCAATATGCTTCACCTCATCACACGTTCGTATTGCGGCAAAGCTGCCTTTCAGGCTCCGCTACGGTCGCTAATGACTCGAGAAAACGCTAGTTCCAACACGGAGATGATAGATGGGGCAGAGGTGGGGGGCTCAGTTAATGCTGTTTTGGACCTGAAATTTGGGCAGGAAGTCCGAAAAATCGGACACCGAAGATTTCTAGCATCGAAAATTTCAGATGTTCTTATATATACAGGGTGTTTCAAGAAATGTGTCCACTATTTTTTAAAAATCAGCAAAATGTGATATTTGCTCGTTGTCTTCACAATTGCTTTTTCTATAGCGGCATGCATCTTAAGATGGTTGAAGACATGATTTGGGACAGTAATTAAGAAAGTTAAATTAATTAACTTTTTAATTAGCGGAGTTAGGTGGTTAAGTCCAATGGGAGAATTGAAGTCCTTCATGCGAAGAACCCATTTCAGCTTTGAGATTTCGAAAAAGCGGCCTCCATTAATTATTGTGGCGTAATGAAGTTCAGGAAAATTCAGCGGACAAACCGAAACCCAAGCACCGATGAGCGCAACAAGCAGACGACTAGAATGACGTCACTGAGCTTCTTCGATTTACACGTCCCGGACGGCTCCGGACGGCCCCGGACGCCGGCGCCGCATTCGTTTTTCTCGGGGACCAACCGGAAGCTCCGCCCACTGGTCCGGGACCGCTCGGATGCATGTTCGTTTTTCGCGTGCCTGGCGGCCTGCGGACGGCCCGGGACTGTCCGAACAATTTCTTGCTGGCAGCTGGCAGACGACGGCGCGGTGCGCATGGCTGTGCCTCACGCGTGCGGCCATCTTAAGTTAGACACGGGAAATTTTCGACGCGCTCTTGCTCTCTCTATGTTTTTCTGTCCGCTTCTCGCGTGTTTCGGGATTTCGCATTGTCTTCGCACTCAGTTCTTGTCGTCGGCGTTCTGAGCCGCGTCGAACATGTTCGTATTCCCGGAAGTCGGGCCAACAGGCGCGGTGCTCGCCAGCAGAAACAGCGGTGGAACGCCCACGCACGTCTTCGATGCGCGCTCGCTCGAGTAGTTCACTTATAGTAAGTGGTGTCACAACGGAAGTAGGTATAATTCACTGTCTAACCACTGTTGAGGTTGGAATTACGTCGGCGTTGTGCCTGGTGTCGCAGCCATGGACGGAGCAGACGGCGTAGCAGACGCCGTAGCGGACGCGGGCTCCCACGCGGCGAGCATCAAGCGCGCAGGCGGCCCGCGGCCGCTCGGGACCAACTCGGGACTTTTGGATCACGTGATGACGGCGGCAAATGACGTAGCTACCTATGAGCCGAGGCGTCCGCGGGCCGCCGGCGACTGGTCCGGGACTTGGTAAATCGAAGAAGCTCACTGTTCAAGACAACGGTTACTGAGGTGCAGTGCTTCCCCGTTCGTTAACGTATGTGCGTCATGCGCGCTACTACTGCAAGCGCAGCCCACACACTCACACCAAGAAGTCAATTGATGGTGATATAGCGACGTTCACTCAATGTGGACGTCTCAGACGAATGTGGCAGTTGCACTCTTCCGCGTTTCGGTTTCGGTTTGGCCACTGAATTTGCCTGAACATCATTACGCCACAATAATTAATAGAGGCCGCTTTTTCGAAATCTCAAAGCTGAAATAAGTTCTTCGCATGAAGGACTTCAATTCTCCCCATTGGACTTAACCACCAAACTCCGCTAATTAAAAAGTTAGTTAATTTAACTTTCTTAATTACTGTCCCAAATCATCTCTTCAACCATCTTAAGATGCCTGCCGCTATAGAAAAAGCAACTGTGAAGACAGCGAGCAAATACCGCATTTTCCTGATTTTTTAAAAATAGTGGACACATTTCTTGAAACACCCTGTATATTGACGTCTGTGGGGCAGATTTGGAACTCCGGACTCTGAAGGGTGCACACCCTTGTCCGCCACATCAGTTGGGCTTCCTCAGAAGTTGAAAGAAAAGGAGAGGTTGAGGAAATAACATCTTTGCCTTTTATGTGTAAAATATTGTCGACAACACTTTGGTTTCACCAAATCATGTACATAAGTACAATTCAGCCTCTGCATTGCCTCATTCTTGATAAGACAACTATGAAGCACCACCTTGCCAGCGCTTCATCAACGTAGCGAAAAAAAAAACACTTTCATGTTGCTATCTCATGAGAATATGCTTAGGAATCCTCTCCAACATTTTCTTTGCTGCAATTTCCGTTGAAAATATTCGAAATTCTAGAAATATTTGAGAAATACTAGATTCAATTCGCACTTACTCATCGATATTCGAATTCACTTCGCACCCAAAATTTTGCTATTCGCACAGCTGTAGTTATTAGTTAGGTCCTAACAATATTCCATGCAGGTCCACCTGGGAAACACCGTATTCGTAAAACAAGAGCAGTGGGCATGGCTGTTGCCGCAGCCAAAGGACTCTTTGTTTTACAAGGAGGCCACGAAGTTCCTGTGAGGTATCCCTGACCTTCGAAACTGGAGCCTCACAGGAGCACATTGTCAGAGCTTTGTGTGCCAGCAAAACAAGCAGGGGCCACCGAGGAGGGCCCTGACACCACGAAAGCTGCAGGCCGTGGATAGTGAGTATTTTCGCTTAGTCTATTTTGCTGTGTAGTGACATCAGATTTTAACTGACTCATTAACAAGTCACCTAGATATTTAAAAAGTAATTAATGTTTTTTACATTAATCTGCAGATGGCTTTGCCGAATAAGTCAAACAAGCCTGCACCCGACCGGCTCAGTAAAATGAACAGATTTATAGCCAAAATGCTCAATGACCTCAACAAATCATGATGAAAAGCGCACGTCCCGTCCTCTTCCTGTGGTTCCCGTCTTTTCAGCGCTATGGCTTCAATGAACGTAATAAACCATCTAGCCCAAAAGTCTGTCCTCTTGGATGAAAAAGTATGTCTGATCATTTTTTCTTCCATGTATATACAAACAGTATATTAAATTGTGCACCCACTTACAGTCAACTGCTCTTGATTGTCAAGCACCGATCATTAAAGCACACATCATTGCATATATGTTTTTTTCCTTCACTTTTTATTAACCAGCATTCTTTTATTATCACTATGCTCAAATGCACATGTCTATTATGACTCTATGTGTTCCTATAGCTGTGCACCTGTACCGCCCACGTGACCCATAAACCTATCGCACCCATATGACCCATAAGCCCGTATTTGATGCAGCAGAGCTGTTTATACGAGCCGTTCGTTGTAATCCGTCCTAAGAAAATAATTGTCACAATGAACCTGCACGCGCTATGTTTGTCATGTTTTTCCTGTTCGTCTTCATCTTCTGCTTCATTCACAGAACACGCGTGCCAATTTGTACGGCGCGCGATTATGATAACTCTGATGGCTGAAAGAACGAGTACAGAGAGACAGAGAAAGAGATAAAAAAAAGAGATGTAGAAAAATATTTGACGAAAAAAAATTTCTGGATGATGTGGGATTCGAACCCGCGTACCCATGGTCTAAAGGAGAGCGTCGTAACCACTCGGCAAGAAGGGCTAGCAGAGCATAAATAACATCGCAATGGCGTGTGAAAGGGAAGTGAGGATTAGGGATGGGAGGGGTAGGAAGAAGGAAAGAAAGAGTGCAGAGAAGCAGAGAGGAAAGAATGGAACAATTAAATATAGAAAGGGAGAGAAAGAGGTAGCGAAAGATATATAAAAAGAAAAAGGAAGCGAGAAAGGGAAGAAAGAGTAAAAGAAATAAAAAAGAAAGAGGAAGCGAAAAATAGACAGAGAAAGAAATAAAAAAAAGAGAGAGGAGAAATTGAAGGAAGAAGCGAAAAAGAAAGGCAAGAAAGACAAAATGGATATAAAGAGCGAGAAAGAAATAGAAAGAAAAAAGAGACCAAGAAGGGGTAGTAAAAACAGAAGGAAGTAAAAATAAAGAGGGAAACAAAGAAACAGAAACACAAACAGAAAGAAGGAAGGAAGGATGCCCAACTCTGCTGTTCGTTCAGGCTTGTGTGGTCGGAATCGCTTGTCTGAAGGTGTCTTCATTCTAACAGCGAAGCTGTCTTTGGTCGAGCCTTTCTTGTCCGGGATCCGTGGTAACGCTTGTGGGCACCATAAACGGGTATGTGCCACAGATATTGGGTAAATCCCACTAAACCCAAGTTCCACTAAAAAGGAAGAAAGCAACAGTTAGCACTACCAATGGCGTGCACGTTACCATGGTCACACCACTGTCACGCGATACTTTGTGGTTATAAAAGGTGGTGGCTCTGCTACCACCTCAAAGCTTAACAAAGAGTTTAACAAAGCACAGTGATACAACATATCGGAGCATGCATGACACGGAAGCGTGGGCGAGTTGCTATCGGTTCATCTTTAGTTGATACAGTGCACGCGGGACACAGAGGAAGACTAGGAAAGAGGAAGAGAGAAATCGGCACCTGTCTTGTGTTTCCTTATTCTTCGTCCCCGTCCCGTGTGCCGCAGTATCAACCAAAGATATTGGAGCATTTTAAGCAAAGGCTTCTTTATAAACCTGGGTATAAGAGGGGTATGGTCTAGATAAAATAAAACTATACCAGCACCACAAATGCGTTAGCCTGTCGAAGGGAACACCACCAGCTTCCCTGTTTCATCGGTGTCCGCGAAGAGGAGCTGCTTGAATTTCTATTTTAGGGGCGAAGCTCCTTAGGGTGTGGGTCTGTCCCTCCTCTGTAGTTGTAGTAGTGGTAGTAGTAGTAGTAGTAGTAGTAGTAGTAGTAGTAGGTAGGTAGGTAGGTAGGTAGGTAGGTAGGTAGGTAGGTAGCCACGTGTAGTGGAATATGACCACTCCACGTGATAAATATGACGATGACGCAGTATAGTGGAATGTACCCACGACACGTGATAACGATGAGGTATAAGCGCGTTCCAGTATAGGCTCCCAAAGCATCGCTCAGTGGCGCTGCGACTCTTGACAGGGCAGCGCCATCTCTGGCGGAAAAAATAGAAACTGGGAATATACGTTGCGCGTTTTCTCTTCTCTCCTCCGCGCTTCCGCTCGCTTCCGTGCACGTGCAGCGCTTTCGCGCTGCGCTTGCTGCGCCTCGCAAAAGGTAGAAACTGGCGGTAAGCGCCGCGTTTTTTCCCTTCTCTCCGCCGCGCTGCCGCTCGCTTCCGTGCGCGTGCAGAGCTCTCGCGCAGCGCTTCGCTATGTACCGCTAGAAAAAGATTTCCCCGCTGGACAGGCACTTCGAAAAGCGAACGTAATCAAAGGAGAGAAGATCGTTAATCACGGTTATCGATGTTCCACGTTGTCGACTATGAAAAAGCAGCGGGCGCTAACGCTTACATTGGCGGTGGCGTTGACGCTGGTGCTCATCGCAGCGTTGCGCAGGACAGAAAACTGGGGAGGCGCAAAGCACGCAGTGATGCAGTGGTGTTTCCTACTGGAATATGCCAATCGCTGCTAATGGGCAATGAGAGACAGAAGACTCCGACTGGACACAGAGACCCGCATTCCGCTTTTAGTTAACCCGCACGCTGCGAATTTTTATTGTTCAACAACGCACAGGAGAAATCTCCCACCGGCACCACCTTGGAGGTCAAGATCCATTGCCATATATACGGGGTGGCCAGTGAACGGTTGTGCAGCGCGAGCAGTCGGTTTTTTCAACCAAGAAACTCGCTAGCAGACGCTGCCTGCGTCGGCGTCGCGAGGCGAGAGAGGGGGAGCGTAGGAGAGGAGAGAGAGGGGGGGGGACGCGCATGCGCAGTGGGAGTGTGGACGCCGCGGGCAGGGTTGCCTAGAGGAGAGAGGGGGGAGCGTAGGAGAGGAGAGAGAGGGGGAGACGCGCATGCGCAGTGGGAGTATGGACGCCGCGGGCAGGGATGCCTAGAGGAGAGAGGGGGGGGAACGTAGGAGGGGAGAGAGGAGGGGAGGCGCATGCGCAGTGAGGGTGTGGTTGCCGCGGGGAGGGATGTCTAGAGGAGAGAGAGGGGGACAGGAGGTTTTTATTTTTTTTTTCTGAAAGGTTTGCGCATGCGTAGTAAGGGTGGTCGCGCCGGCACACCACCACCACCACCGGATTAAGCTTCGCCATAAGATGCTTCACATCTAAAACATGTGATTGTTGTTTAGATGTGCACGCTGGCAGTGGCAAACGCGTACTGCAGTGAACGAACTTTCGCGGCGTGCAAAAAAGAAAAAAATAGAGAAACAAAGACTACACTGCCGTGGCACTAAAAGCCTGGGAAGGTTCGAGTCATGCCCTCCGTACCGCTGGAGCATCACCCGCTGAC
>JALIZH010024145.1:0-54144 GCA_030522465.1 Rhipicephalus appendiculatus
GATCATAAAAAAAACACAGCTGAAATCCAGTTGAACGTTCATATTGCAGCTTAATTTAGTTTCTTTTGGGAAGGATTAAGATATTAAAAATAGGCAACCTCGATGTAGACAATGAGATTAAAACAGAAGCAGCCTTTTAACTCTTTCGTTACCGTGGGAAAATGGGCAACTTTTCGTAGGTTTTTGTTGGTATTTTTTGTAATAAGTAATAAAATGGTTATACTGTAATGCAATACATCAAAAGAAAGCTAAGTAAATGTACTTTTGACGTGTGTAAGTTTAAAAAACTGAACTTGGAAACTAATATGCAGAAAAAGTCGTTAAAGGTAACATTTCTTGCAAATTTGAAAGAACATTTGCAATTGTATGTTTACTACATAAAAAGAAGTAAATCTGGAAAATATTCTGAAATATACAAATTGTTTAGATAGGAGACATCTACCTAACAGAAAAGCTTCACTGACCTAGCTCAACAACTGCACGAGTTACACTTGTTTACTTGTTGCTCAGTAGAAAGTGTCTTGTTCAGCCAGGTTGCACAGTTTTTTACTTTTTATTGCACAAATTTCTCACACACAGAAGCACAGTAAATATTAGTAAAAGGGAAAGAAATGGGCTATTGAACCATGTATATATGGACATATTGCGCTCTATTGTTGCTCAAGAAAAAAATCTTAACTGGGAAAGTACAGTGTCGCAGACGGCGCCCAGAACATCATTATGTATGACTTCACTACACAAAAAATATGTGGAATTGTGTAATTAAAAAAAAAGAAGGGATCATCATCTGAATCACTGCTGCTAGAAGCAGCCAAATGATCGCTTCCAGATGCAACAGAATCGCCAGAAAGGCGTCGTTCGCGCGAGGGACCGGCAACAAAAGCGTCTGCCATCTTCGTAAACACGAACCTCACAATTGGAACCGCCGCTTAAATCGCCGCCGCATGGGAAAAATACAAACTACACAAAAAATGAAAGATTGGTGCCTACAGAATACGACAGATGCTGCTGCAAGTCCATAGGAGCGCTCATATTTTAAAAATAGCTTGTGGCGCGTATGGGTCACCGGTGACCCATGTCCTATGGACACGGTAACGAAAGAGTTAACCTACCTGAAGGCTTTCACAAAGTTTGAACCATTGTCCGTGATGACGGCGCATATCTTGTGCAGAATCTTGTACTCCACAAATACTGCGTGGAACGCTGTTGCAATTACGTCGTAGGTGTGACGACCTGAGAGCCGTTGGCACACAAGCGCTGCGGATCTTCTTTCAGGAGACTGTTCGGCTATAAAGTGAACCGTCACACCCAGGAAGCTTCTATGGAAAATGAAGAAATAGAGTCATGACGGCCAGCGCAAACGAAACACGGACAGAGAAGAGAATAACGACACAAGCGCTGTCAATCAACTGAATGTTTATTGGAAAAAAACATCAGATATATATATATGTGGGGGGAAAAAAGAATAACAAAACAGCACACGGCCCAAAGATGACCAACAGAGAAAAAAAAGAACTCATGCGTACACTAATACAACTGGGCACCTTCCAGAAAAGCCACTTCCTCATCAATTAAAGCGACAGAAGGGCAGCTCACGCACGTGTGTCTCCTTTTTAAATGCGAAGCATTTCTTTGCGTACTGTAAGCACTGTTGCGTTTCTATCTACGTATCTATCTATCTATCCATCTATCTATTTATCTATCTCTCTATCTAGCCGCCTACGTCTAGGTGTTCTCGTGATCGCCTCCTTAATTTGGGGTAGACCAAAATTTGTATGGGAGGGTAAGAGGTATTGACGAATATGTCTGGCTGGTCATGACATGAATAACGTGAAAATCCTGTCGCATACCTCGTCAAACCCTTTCCTGCAGACACTTGTGGCACATGCCCGTATACCACGGGCCGCGGTATGCGGGTATGCGCCACAGGTGTTTGACAATTTATATCTAACCAGGAACGGTGAGGGCAGACATTAGTAATCTAAAAGCGACAGCGTTGTGGCGACTCCGGGTCCTGCAGGTTTCATTTCTGGTAGCTGGCCCTCGTCTCAGGATCCATCGTCCAACAAGTCAGAAGAGGCGTCCGTACGAACGACAAAGATGTATTTCCATACCGAGAAGAGAGTAGCAAGAAGTGACAAGAAGCGTCAAAAAGTTGAGTGAAAGATACAATGCTGTCTTCGGCTTTTATATCGCCGCGTTGCCAACCCTGAGCGCATTGTCCGCATCTTCATCCAATACGGTGTCCGGTGGCCTCGAGCATCCACCCACGAAGGAGGAGCAAGACACCACAATGCAAGTGGAGAGGGCACAGTCCAAAACGATGTCCAAATATGGTCACGAAAACAGCACCAAGGTTTTGCGCACAGCACCAACTTTTGCACATGTTTGCAGATCTTGGCTTGGGCTGGTTCCAGGAATTCTTCCGGCCAGGGGGCAGAGTCTCTCTGCGCTTGTGCCGAAGAAAGGGGACGGCTCGACAGAAATGTACTCGACGCAGCAGGTGCCACGGAGAGAGCGGGAGTGACGGTTGCTCGTTCAATCCCTCGTCGACTTTGCCCTCCTATTGTGCAGCGGCAGTCGGACTAGTCTCGTTGTCGCCCCAGCAGCAAATACCTCAGTGGCCGGGACCTCTGGGGCTTGCTTGAATGACCATTTGCAGTGGAGGTCAGAATGGCCTTCTATGTCGCGCTGGTCTTCGGGGTGCAGAAGCGGTCGGTTGAACCCCTTTTGTTGACGCCAGGCCGGGAGATAACCGCGCTGTCGCAACTCCTCGCTTTTGCCTGGAGTGGGTTAATGACTGTTTGTCGGGTTTGCAGCCGCTGAAGGAATTCGACGCCGATGGCGATCGTAACAGCGTTAAGAAAAAATGACGTCGGCAGCGTTGACCCGACTAATGCAAATAATAAATATCAGGGTCCCAGCAGGAATCGAACCCAAGCAATCTGCGTGGCAATCAAGTATTCTACCCCAGAGCCAGGTCAGGTCTCGAAACTACTTTGGAAAAACACCCTATGCAGGCGTAATGTTGGTCAGACGTCAATTGTTGTAGGGCTGGCTATCTAATTTCATAAACATTACTATGTACTCCTATGAGGCAGGCGTCATGTCGGCTTAAAGTCAATTGCATACTTAAGCGCCATCCACTGTAGGTGGTCGACGAAGCACTATCCAGGGCTACCATCCTCGCAAGCACATGTGCCACATATCAGCTTACCGCTTCTGGTGTTGCCAATACCCATGTTTCTGTTGGCATAGTTACGCAACTGTAAACAGCTGGTTATATCAAACATATGCGACTGTTCAACAATGTGTGTGCGTACATTTGTACATATCTTTAGCGTCATTTTGTAAACTTTTGCTCAATAAAAAAATTACGACCCAGTCACCTTGCCTGCGCATGTTTCGCATAAAATCGATTCCCATGGTACTTAGGATCTGCCAAATTTTTATACTTTCAAACGCCTCCGCGATTTCCCGAGTACTCTGGCTATTGTGCCTAGTGACCAGGACCGTCTTATTCAGCTCGAGTGCGCAGCCGCACTTTCGGCAATGGAGGGCAAGGTGTGACGACGGCGCGCCCTTCAAAGAGCTAGCGTGCTCCCTCAAACGGACCTTGAGGCACTTCCCCGTCTGTCCTATGTAGGAACTACCGCAAGACAAGGGTATGGTGTACACAACGCCACAAGCGCAGTCAGCGAACCGTGTGGCGTGTTTCATGGAACACCCACCATCTATAAAAGTCACCTCTCTTTGTTGCACCTTTTTGTCAATGGAAGCGCACACGCTTCCGAGGTTCCTGCTGGCGCGAAAGACGACATTGATGTCGTAATGACCGGCCACCTTGTTAAGGCGGAGAGAAACAGTGTGCAAATATGGAATGACTGCAATCTTGCTACGTCTTACCGGAGGCAAAGCCGCTACACCTGCACCATTCTTTTGCTCCAGCTTCAAGCGGCGCAACAAACGCTGGGAAATAGACCCAAGAGCCTAGCGCGGAAAACCGGCCGCTTCTAATCTCTCCACCTGACGCATGAAGCTTTCGCGCATAGTATGCGGACAGGATTTCTTTATAGCTGATGAAAGACACGCCATGGCCAACCCATTATTCACAACCTTCATATGAGCGGACTCGTAACTTAAAAGTTTTTATTACAGAACGGGGTTGGTACCACCAGCAAACGTGGGTCGCTTGCAATCGAATGGAAAGGTCAAGAAATTGTAAAACATCGTTCCTTGGAACTTCTGAGGTGAAGGTTAAACCCCAGCCCCTTTGCTTGAATAACTTCAGGACATCGATCATTGAGCGCGCGAAATTCCTTCGATCTACAAACACAAGGTAATCATCAACATACCTAAACACGTGACGCACAATACAGTCTAGGTCATGTTGTAGTGCACGGTCAACTTTTCCTAGAAAAATACTGCTGAGTACAGGTGCCACTCTTGAGCCGATACAAACCCCCCGACTTTTGTACATACAGGCCCTGCCCAAACGAAACAACAGTCATGCCTAAATAAAACCATAACAGCTCTAGGAAGCTGTCTACTGGAATCTCAGCTTTGTTTCTGAAGGATACTTCATCATTATCCTCAGGCCAGGACGTTGAACCCCTTTCCAATTCGCGTGACATCCTTCTCCAACAAAGGGAGCAACGAAGAGATTATGGCCTTCCACATAATGACTTGGATAATCAACAAAGGAGGGATTGGAGACGAATACAAACCAATAGTTTCCCCAATTTGTACCATCTAAGTAGAATATATCCCGCACGATTTAGAGAAACCTGTCCGTGGTGTTCAGACGCACCAACACTCAGCCACATAACATGGGAGTGCACCCAGAGGCCCACACATATCGACAGCCCACACATCACTAAGCAGCCACAGATGTTTCACAGGCAGTGGGAGGCATGGCTTGCTGACGAGGACAAGCAGAGCCAAATAGCTCTGCTTGACCAGGCCCAGCGAGCCGCTCGTGCCAGCGGAGCCCTGGACTGAGGGCCCGACCAAACTGCCTGCATTTATTTATTTATAATTTTTTTTTAATAAAGTTTCTTCCTCCTCCTCAGGGATAGTTTCCTTCATGCACCTCATTAAGTGGTCCTGAGGCAACGAATAAAACAGGTACTCTACGTCTACGCTAAAAGCAGAGCAGTCTGAAGGGTTACGCTCTGCCAACACCTTGACCACTTCTTCCGAGTTGCGTACTAGAAACGGGTCGACCACCGTTAATGTTCCTTGGTATTTTTGGAGGAAACCAGACACTAACGTATTGCCATGTGTTTCGCTCTGTTACAATGGCGCGGAAAGGAATATCAGCCTTGTGTGTCTCAGGCTGTGAAAAAAATCTTTAGCTCAAGGCTCTTGGCGCCTTTTACTTCAGAATGCAAAACGTGCAAGGCTCAGGTCATTAAGAAGGGCCAAGGCACGCTTCTTTATTCTATATGCTTTTTCACACACCTGCTTGAAATTCCTTTCCACCGCATCCCTAACCGTTCGTCCGAAACAAATCCTGCGGCATAGCTACAAAACAGCCTTCTTTGTCAGAAACCACGGCACGGAGGTCATTGTCAACAAACCAGTCCATTAAGCCCCGCAAACCAGGACCAAACCTCCCTTTTTCTCCTACCTTCCGAAAGGCTAGCCCAGATTCTTTTAGGCAGTGCAGATACTCTGACTCGGGAACTTGTCGTGACACCTCACGGGCGAGGGACACCTTTTCAACAGGAGATAAGTGAGGCTCGAAACAGAATTTCGGTCCTAATTTGAGAACAATCACACGTCCATCACTTCGTCCGGACCTTAGCTTTGCTGGAAGCGTCGGTAGTGCAGCCTTCAATAGGAACTCGGTAAGGTCATCTAGTGTTAGTCCAGTCCGCTAACGCAAAAAAAAAAAAGAGAATGGGCAATCTTACTACCAGCGACATCACTCTGGTCATTAAGAATAAGGAAGGGACCTCCACAAATTCGCAACTGCCGGGCCAATTACGCGGACGCAAATATCCCACCTGCATTGTGTTGCAGCGTTGTTTGGCATGGTTAAAAACCATTGCGATATAATTTAGAATCCACCTTGAGTAGATAGGAAGGTCAACAATGCTAACGTATCTTACTTTTTCCATATACGCGTTTAAGCCAGATCCGCTTCTTGAGCCTTGATTTATTCGGATTCCTATGTGTCTTTTCTTTGTCCATTTCTTTTTGTTTACGACGAAACGCAAGGTTATCGTGCGACGCAAGACACATATTATGCTTACTCGCCTGTTTAAAACTTAAAACATCTGGTTTGTTTGTGGCCTACAAAATATATCATAAACGATTGTTTTCCCAGGCTCTACGTTTTGCAAATTCCACGAAGCGACACAGTTCCGCAAATATTTCGCAGGTACATTTCGCGGTAGCCAGTGACATGTAATGTATCCATATCTACGGGGTGACCCAATCTCTTAACGAATCTTACGTTGTTTTATGAGATCGAGGGAACCGCGCTAATTAGGACCTTGTGAAAAGCAATCATGCAGCGTGCTGTTTATGGCCCAGACTAATACCCTCACCAGTTTGAGGTTGTCCAGCAGTCAGCTGTGCAGCCGACCGTCGATGCATTCTCGAAGGCGGCGATGAGGGACGCTTTTTACTCTCTGTAGAGGATGTCGATCTGATTCACCAGCGACTTCCTGTTCATAACCGTTGCCGAGGGCTGCATTGCGTTAATCAAGCACCGGAACTGTTCATTTTCAACGACTGAAAAACACTGCATGTCGGCGACTACGAAGTTCACAATTTACCTGCCGAAGCGACTTTGTGATAGAGACTTGGGTTGACTTGTTGCTGTAAGACAGGACTCCAGTGTCTGCGTCGAGCTACCGCTCATGTGCCTTTTGTCTGCCACGGTGGTACCATGCTCGGCTTTTCTCTTCTTGGAGTCGAACTCCTTCAGTGCACTAGAGTGTTTTTTCTGCGCACAACGAAAGTACAGTAATCTCAACTTGATCGGCCTAATTCGTTACGTACAATGAAACAGACGTGCAAAACCAGAATCCCGACATTTATAATGATGAAACTTACCTCTAGATGTTTCTGCAGTTTGACGAAGATGTCTTTCTAGTAGAGTAGTCTTTTCTGCAAATGCTGCACAACACCGTAATATTTGCTGCTGTAGTGCTCAACACCGAAAAATATTCGCGGTAGGAAGCCCGAGGCAACGGTGAGTCGGCAGGCATGGCTCCCGAACAGAAAGAGGACCAATGCGTGTGCCTATTCACTCCGGACGGTTTGGCTTGACTGGCTCCTCGGTGGCGCATCTAGCGCTTTTATAAGGACGTGCCGCTGTCTTGTGGCACCAGTATAGTCCGCCCTCGCAGATCTGGGGCTTCACAAACGGCCGGTATTCGAAGGACTACAAATACTTCAAAAGTCGGATGAATTCATGATTGTAAAAGGTTTACTCCGACTAAACTATTATTAACAAAATGCCCTGTTGTCCACCAGTGTTCAACAAGCTCCGTCTAAGAACGCGTTGAATGGTTGACTTTACCAACCTTTCATTTCGGACCTTTCCTAATCATTTCCTGCCTCTTTATTTCGCTGAAGTCGCTTCACAATTCTCGCATCATACTTGTAGATGATCCCGCACTGATCGTCTGCAGGTGTGCGGTTCGTGAGTTTCGCAAACGCGTGCCTCGAGGTGTAACGGGGCTTAAGAACGGTTGGTATGCCCAGCGTACGCAAACTGCGAACCGGGTTTGATACACCTTGAACATAGGGAATACACACAATGGATGTCGTGTGCATTAGCAGAGGAACACGTGGTTGATGCACTGGAACGACGGCAGTATTCTAGAACGTTTATTAACGATATCCAGAAGAAGCGCATGCGAAGAAGAACGGGGAGTGTGTAACGAGTCAAGACGACGTCCATTGAGTCTATTCCCTAGGTTCTTCAAGGTGTATCAGACCCTGTTCGGAGAGCTTTCCGTCCGCTGTGCATGCAAACCGTTTCTGAGCCCCGCTATATCTTTGGACACGTGTTCCCGAAACTCAACAACCGCACACTTGCGGACGATCAGTGCGGGATCCTCTGCAAGTACGATGCGGAGGTTGCGAAGCGACATAATTACATCGGCGAAACGAGCGCGGGAAAGGATGAGGAAAAGAAAGGTCGCTAAAGACAGCCATTGAACATGTTCCTAGACGCAGCTTGTTGAAGGCTGCTGCACAGGGCCATAGCTTTGACCTAAACAATGCGGGGAGCTTCTGGAAACGTGGTTCATTCGCCACGACGCACCAGCTTGCGACAGCAATCCGCGGCCCCCTACTGAACGTTTGCAAGGACATGAGTGACTAATGGACTGATCGACCTTCGTTTATATTTTTTATTTTTTTTATTTTTTGCCAGCGTATACTGAGGATGCCACCTGCATCGGAGGCGAAACGTCCATCACTTTGTTAATAATTGTTGTGTTAAGCCGAAGCAGAGCTTTCACAATCAGTTACAAACAAGTTTTAAAAGATAGCCTTCGCTAGTTCCCGGCACTTGAGGCTTTCAGCCGTTTCATGCTGCTGTTTTCTAGCCACTTGTCAAACACGACTGTAGTCGCGGACAACTTTTCTTGGCAATGAAGGGAAAGCTACGGGGGCGGAGCCGCTGCACATGTACTCCTCCGCGAAGTAGTCCGGTACGGCTCGCGTTTCGAATGACGGCCGTATTCGAATAGTAACACTACATACAATTTTGCTACGTCTGCTTAGACAGCCATTTGTGAGTGAAATTCGTCACAAGCTCCTCTGCGAGTCGTCGAAATAGCTGTCGGGCGACGAGCGCTCACCTGAAGACGAAGACGACATTTTGACTGTGAGGTGCACGTAAAACGTGCAACGTTTTCAGACGTGCAAAAACGCGAAATGACACTGCATAAATTAAAACAAATATGAATATCTCCTTGGTGTGTACTGCGTCTCTTTATAAACAGCATCCGGTAGAAAATAAAGTAATGTCGTTTTTTATCATTTTCACGCGAAAAACACGGACGCAAATTGGGACCATATTCTTCAGCGGCGGCACGTGCCCAGTTTGGCTCCATAGCCTTCCCTTCATTGTCCAAGAAAAGCTGTCCGCGAGTACAGCTCGAAGCCTCGGACGAAGGAATGCTCCACCGGCATACCAAAAAAAAAAAAGGGATGGAAGCTGAAGTGACAAAAAAGGGTATATATGGCCCCCTCCCCCTTAAAAAAGAAGAAAAAAATCCGGGGGGAGGGGGGGGGGGGGGGACGTGAACTTCGCAAGCTGTTCAGTTGCAGCATGATTGATTTACGACATGTAGATTTACGAAGAAACATACTCTCGAGCCACGCTTACCTTTAGTTAAACCAGCCACAGATCTTTGTAAAATATGTTTACCTTTTAGACATGTAGTTTACAAGTAAACTCCGAACTCGGTCTTCTGCAGGGGAGATATTCCTCTTAGCGACCTCTTCTCCTAAACTGCGACGGGAGCCGTGGAAAGTTGAAAGGTGGAGAGGATATTGTAAAGAAGAAAGTTCGAAAAAATGAAAAGCGTGTAACGTCGGCCTTTAACGAGTGCCGCTGTTGGATATTTTTTTTACAAAAACAAAAGTAACTGTAATGGTATTTTCTGTTACAGTTACTGAGTAAAAAAGTAAGTGTTACAGTTACAAGTTCCTCTAACTTAAAAGTAACTAGTTACCGGTAACGCGTTACAAGTAGATAATTAGTGCCCAAGACTGCCTTTAATGTAATAATAATTATTGTTGGGGTCTAACATTCCAAAGTCAGGATACGATTGAGGGACGCGCAGTTGGAGGGCTCCGAAAATTTCGACCACCTGCGGTTTTTTAACGTGCACATGAATCTAACTACGTGGGCCTCAAGCTGTCCGTTTAATGTGGCTGTCCCACTGCTGTGATCTTGCGAGCACTTGAAATTCCGCCGCCAGACGACGCCACTCAGTCATCTTTGGAAAAAAAGGGGGAAGGAAGGTGTGCTGCTCGAAGGAAAGTTTCCGCACCTTCCCATGACACAGGCGCTCATTGCCAAGTCATCACGGTGGCATATGAAATATCCCACCATCTGCACAAGCACGGACTGCATAAACAAATTATTCGCTAAACGTACTTATTCTATAGGTCAACAGTTCATGTAGCAGATATCGTGCACGTGTTATATATCTTTTTTGGCGCTCTCTGTGCTTTCTTTCCTTTTCTTTTTTTGCCAAATCATAACCCATTCGAGTGCAAGTAGAAACTTGATAAAACGAAAGCCGATTTTACGAATTTCCCGATCTGACGAGGACATTTTCATTCCATGGCTGGTACCTCTCAGGTTCAATGCATTCAACAACTCGAAATAACGAAGCTATCATGGCAATAAACCCGATTTAACGAAGTTATTCCTAATCTGAAAGAGTAAAGAGACAGTGATTTCTTTCGCGAGAAGTGTGCGAACTTGAGCTTGTTGGTACATATTCGTAGTAGAAAACAGCGTGATACAACAAAGACAAGAAAGGCCAAACAGGAGTAGCGCAGACCTTTCTCGTCATTTTTGTTTCGCGCTGTTTTCTACTATGAATTTCTTTGTAATTTTGACAAACACGGGTATTTCTTCGGTCGTGCGCTGTAACAATATCGCGTTAAAACATCTAGCCGCATCAGTCACGACGCTAGTTTTATTCTGACGAGGCCCTACACGAGGACGGAACAACGGACTTAGATGTCGCTTGCTCTTTTTAAGTGCACACTGGCGCAGGTGGTGGTCGTTTGTTGTCCTTGTGAATGTTCGAACAGAAACGCGGTGCTTGCTTTTGTTATACAGGGTGTTTCAAGAAATGTGTCCAATATCTTAAAAAAATTAGCAAAATGCGATATTTGCTCGCTGTTTTCACACTTGCTTTTTCTATCACGCCTTGCATCTTAACATGGTTCGAGACATCATTTCGGACAGTAATTAAGAAAATTAAATTAATTAACTTTTAATTAGTGGAGCTATGCGGTTATGTCAAATGGGAGAATTGAAATTCTTCATGCGATAAACCCATCGCAGCTTTCAGATTTCGAAAATGCGGCCTCTATTAATAAATATTGTGGCGTAATGAAATTCAGGCAATTTCAACGGCGAAACCGAAACCCAAGCACCGATGAGCGCAACAAGCAGACGACTAGAATGACGTCACTGTTCAAGACAACGGTTACAGAGGTGCAGTTCTTCCACGTTCGTTAACGCATGTGCGTCATGCGTGCTACTACTGCAAGCGCAGCCCATACACCCACACAACGGAAGTCGGTTGATGGTTGATATAATGACGTTCACTCATTCTGGACGTCTCAGACGAATATGGCAGTTGCGCTCTTCCGCGTTTCGGTCTCGGTTTCACCGCTGAATTTGGGAGAATTTCATTACTTCGCAATTACTCCTAGAGGCTGCTTTTTCAAAATCTCAAAGCTGAAATGGATTCCTCGAATGAAGGACTTCAATTCTCCCATTTGACTGAAGCGCCTAACTCCGCTAATTAAAAAGTTAATTAATTTAACTTTCTTAATTACTGTCCCAAATCATGTCTTCAACCATCTTAAGATGCCTGCCGCTACAGAAAAAGCAATTGTGAAGACGGTGAGCAAATACCGCATTTTCCTGATTTTTTAAAAATATTGGACACATTTCTTGAAACACCCTGTATATGACACTAATCGTTTCCTTGCAACCTTCTTGCTCTCGCAGCCGGCACGATCACTCCATTCGTTCACCCGTCTCTGCGTATCGGCACATTGTGATAACTTCACGCGAGTCTCCTTCACCTGTATCGTCCGGACATGGGAGACTCCACGTCCCGCTACCCTCGCAGGCTCTTCGCTTACTCAGGCGTCTGTTAGTAGCAGATAAAATGTCGCGTTGGCTACAGCGTGTCACCACGTTTCCATGTCGCATTTCGAATGAACAGAAAATGCCTATCTCGATTTTAGAAACTTCCCTATTAACGAGGTATTTTGATTGCTCTCATCACTTCGTTAAATCGAGTTTAAAGTGTATGTCGTTCAACGAGAAGGCCACCTACTCGAAACCTTTTGTTTAAAAGCGTCACTCGGCGTCCGCAAACATCGCATTTGGTTTGTTAAACACCGGTTTTGAATGCTACGGGTCCACGTAAGCATCCGCACGTTCCACAGTCGGGTGAATAACCCTCGTATTCACAAACAAGCCTTGACTCGAATTTCGTCCTTCACTTGACCTAGTTGAGCACAGCGCCGTTGCTCGACTGAAAATGACGCCGCGCTTCTCAAGAATCGCTGCATTATAGCTGATATGCAGTGACTTGTTCTGCCTAGAGGCGGCGTTTCCATCTACTTTCTCAAGTGAAGGTGGAGTGTTGAGTGAAGGGACGTTCTAGAATACGGGGGTGAGGCTCGCTCATCGTTCGCTGCTAAATCTATAGTTCAACCGGCGTCGCCTCGAACAGTCAAGCACAATACCCTGCCAAACACATCACGCCTCACCGCGTGGGGAAATCAAGATTCCAGATGCCGTACGAGCCTGGAATGTGCACGCGACGCTTCGCTCCTTTCTTTCAGCAGCCCGTATTTAGGGTCTACTCTAGGACTAGGTTCAATGAGTGCTTGCCGACACGTGTGCTTGAAAGAGCGTGGCGCCGTTGCGGTGAATATAAGCTCCGTGCAGTCGTAACTCATGAAGGCGCTTCTAGCGGCAACAGGCGCACATTTGGCAGGATGTTCTCAGCCGCTCGCACAAGGGAGCAATCGTGGAACGACGCCTTTTCCGATGTCAATGTTTTTCGAGCTCTTCGCCCTTGGCCAGTGGTCAGAGCGACGGTCCGTCCGCGTTATCAACGCCATCAGCCAGCCGCGAGTGTTGGACGATAAGAATAGCATAGCTTAAGACATAAGGCATCGCTCCGCGATGGCACCCCTGCAGCGGCCGTGGCAGTGCAATCGCTGCTGTCGTCTGTTTCAAGCTGCCGCCGAATTTGCTGCCGCGTTAGAGCGACAGTGATAAGCTTTGATCGTTTAGTGAGCGAAGAGGCCCGCGCTTCACCCGTGCAGTTTCGCTCAACGGGCTCGTCGCCTCCGTTGTCGTTTTCGCCAAGAGTTAGATGTGGCCGCGTTCGCCTGATGGTGCACGAAGTCTGGCGAACAAAAGCACACGCGCTAACGCTACGGTTATCTCACGGCTGCTAACAATTTACCGCCTTTTGAAAGCAAACGGGAACGAAAACGCCTCAAGCGAAGCACCTAAGCACGGTGCAGTGACTTTCCGCTGCTTGCGTCGTCTGCTCCCGTATCCCGCCAAATCTGCTGCCGTGGCCGCTTTGGCGCTGGAGGCAGCGCGCGAATTTGTCGGCTTCTAACGTATGCACGGTGCCTATACTCAGCCTAAAACGGAAATCTGGAGCAAGAAACCTCCGCATTTTGCCTATTTTGCAATGTTTAGTGGCGCCACATTGGACAAACGTTGGAACTGACTTGAGACAGCTTCATATTTTTTTTAAGAGATGGTGCCACACAATCTCACAGATACCTGTGAGATTGAAGTCGGAAATCTTTTATCCCAAGCACCAAGTACTGCTTAGTAAAACTAGTGAGTACTTGATATTACAAGGCATTGTCTACCTCTGCTGATGTACAACACTCGTTGTGAATAAGCGCTTACGCACCTACAGCTTACGCACCTTTAGAGTTTGAATTCGCAGCTGCGGCTCAGGAGCAGTGGTAGCCAGGGGGTGGCACATCGGGCACGTGCCCCCCCCCCCCCCCCCCGAAATTTTTTCGCCATGGCATGCAGAGCGAAAAATGACCATTTCAGGGTGGCGCACTCCCCCGAAATCGAGGTGCCCCCCCCCCCCCCGAAAAAAATTTCTGGCTACGCCCCTGCTCAGGAGAAATCCCATATAAAAAGCAGAGCAAACGCACGTTCATGGCGTTTGTAAAAGTTGCACAATAAATAAATCTGAAATGCCGGTGGCGTTCATGTTCTGATTCATTAATTTTCAGACAGCGTGAATTGAACTGTTCTCGCTATTTAGAGTGTGCCTTCCTGTTCGGTTCACGCTGCATGGAAGATGTGGTCCTTGGAGCGCAAGATTTGTGCGTGTAATAATATCTGGGGTTTAACTTCCCAGAACCACGATTTGATTATGAGGGGCGCCGTTGTTCAGGGCACCGGAAAATTTCGACCACCTGGGGTTCTTTAACGTGCACCTAAAGCTAAGTACACAGGCCTAAACATTTGATTTGTGCGTGTTCTGAGCATGGAAGACGCGTGGATACAACGCAAAGAAAGCAATTTCAGTGCATAGTTAAAAGCGCGAAGTGTCATCTTGTCCAATAGGATACTGACTCTTCAGGCAAGGGTGGTTTGATTTGTTGGGATTTAGTTTTCCAAAGCGACACAGGCTGTGGATGCCGTAGGGGCTCTGGTAAATTTCGACCATCTATGGTTCTTTCACGTGTTCTGCAGTAGCGTGTCTTCAGGCTGATAGCAAGGCGAAACAGCATGATAGGGCTATAGCTGATATATGAGCGGCGACAGCCAATGAAATTTACAATACTTTTAAGCGGTGTTAGACGTGGGCTGACATGAAAGCATGCATGTGAGAATCGCCGGTTAAAGATGCCTCGAAGAGTGCCAAGGGAGGAGCGCCTCGCCATAGTTCCTAATGGCTCAAATGGATGTCCCAACGGGCATTAGCTGCTACAGTGAATCGGCCCGTTGCCACTGTTAACAGAATAATCAGGGCATTTAGAGACGAAGGGCCGCATAGGTGATGCGGCAAATCCGCGATGAGCTCGGTCTGCACGTGAGCCCGGACACTGGGCGCAGAAGACTGCATAAAGCGGGCATACAAAGCCGTGTCGCCGCAAGAAAGCCAGTTCTTGAGCCTTCGCATCGCCATCAGCGACTCCGGTTCGCTGAAGCTCACGATGACTGGACGTCGGAAGATTGGGGGTACGTGATCTTCACCGATGAATCTACTTTCTGCACGCGGTGGGACCAATGCCAGAGAGTTTGGCGTCCTGAACACTACCGGTGAGTCCATTTTGTACCGTACGGCAAGGACAACACTGCGCTTCTCCCAGCAAAACTGTATATATATATATATATATATATATATATATATATATATATATATATATATATATATATATATATATAGCTGGAGTATTCGTTTATCTTGCAGAAAAAGTGCTCCGTGGACTGATCCCGGAGGTATTGAAAACCCGTGTCAGGAGTAGAAATATTCAAGCATTAGACCAATAATGATACTGAGTTTCCTAAGCTTGTGCCAGAAGCGATTGGTTTCCATTGCTGCACCATTTCAGTTACATCAGCCGATGACGTCATCACGACGTCTACTACACGAAGTCGCCTGTCAGCACCATTTTTGTTAGCAGTCTTTGAACACAATGTGCTGTGGTGAAGCCTACGTATAACAAAAATTGTCCACGCGTATCGCGAAGCGGGAGAATGCGGCCTTGCAAATGGTATTCGTGAGCAAAACAACCTTAATTTCCCCTCGTCGGTGTTGCCATTGGCCTCGGGCTCTAATAAACTTTGCACTATGGTTTGAACGTTTTACGGGCCGCTTCACAGTCAGGGCGTACCAAATTAGCCACCGTTATGCCAACAGTGCCGTATGATGAACAGCTTCGTTTGTAACGCGCATCCACTTCATGGCCCTATTTTTTTTTTTAGCTACGACGAGCACTACGTCTGGGACGTGCGCACGAGCGGTCGCACAGCGGTGAACGTGGGGGGTGCGGTCAGCTACGAGGGCCTGGGTCACATCCACAGAATACCGAGGTCGTTTGTCAGCGGACCGCTACGTAGACATATTGGAGCACGTGTTCATGCCCTACGTGCTGGATGGGCCCTTCCCGGATGGGTTCTTCTGGTTCCAGTATGACCGAGCCCCCCATCCACACTGCACGAGCAGCGCGGTTCTTCATGGAGGACCATGCGGTCATGGAGCTTGAGTGGCCGAGCCGTAGCCCCGACCTGAACATCATTGAAAATGTTTGGGGAATGATGAAGCACGGGCTGGCTAGGCGCTTGCGTTCAAGTGTTTGCACGGCGGACCAGCTCTGGGCTGCCATACAGCAAGAATGGGAGCTCTTGCGGGCAAACAGCGAGCTTGTGAGCACGCTATACGGTTCGCTTCCTGACCGCATGGAAACCGTGAAGCGCGCACTTGCTGGGAGCACGAGATATTAGACCGCCAGTTAGGCAGGTGCTTTCTTTTTTTTACTATAGTGTATGTTTTCGTTTATTTTTGCCCCTGTAACGGCGAAGAACTGTATAAGTCGTTTTAATCTCGTTCAAACCAGGACCAGTTTCTCCTTTTTTTAAGTTTCCGGGTGCGTTTAAACTCGGCTCCTTTAGGTTTTGTTCAATTTACTTTAGGGGGTTTAACATTCCAAAGCAAACTAGGGCAGTGACCTGCGCGTGCAGGGCTGCCGTTGGTTTGCGCCCAAGTGGCTACTTTAAGACCTCGTCTGTCTTCAGAATTTCAGTCTGATGCCAAACTTTCAGGCGGATGCCTACCTTGAACTTCAGCCGCGGCGGCTCCATTTTCGATCGAGGCGAAAACGCTGAGGTCCGTGTTCTTAGATTTAGGTGCGCGTTAAAGAACCCCAGGCAGTCAAAATTTCCGGAGCCCTCCACTGAGGCATCCCTCATAATCATATCGTGGTTTTAGGACGTGAAACCCCGATAGTATTATTATTATTATTACTTTGAACTTCTGTTTTGGCGCATTCGGCAGCCAATTTTCTTATTATTTTCATGTAACGGAAAAAGCAAGCCTAAAGAGCACCCACTGTTTTCAACCTTTTATGGTGCGTCAGACAATGCGTGCGCAGTTCCCGCCCTAGAAGACGGCTGTAGCGCATCGAGGCATCCCTCCACAACGCACAGTGCGCCTGCGAAAATGGAGCGACGAACTTGCACGCATTTTAGCGAACGCATGGCCACCGAGCTGCTTTCGCTGCCCGCTATACAGAGGTCGGCAAACTCGCTCATGAGTCGACTCATTCAGACTCGCTCAGATCGAGTCGTGAGTCTGAGTGAGTCCGGTTGAGAAAAAGTTTAGTGAGTCTGAGTCAGATTGAGTCCGGTTGAGGAAAATTTCTGTGAGTCCGAGTCCGAGTGAGCTCTCATAGCAAAACCTATTTCTTGAGTGAGTCTGAGTGAGTTCCTATATTTTTGCCGACCTATGCCGCTATATATTGAGACGTCATTTTCTGATATTCTGATAGTACAGCGTGTGTTCTCGCGTAAACTTGACAAAGACAATCTGCACCAAAATGATGCTCGTCTGTCAAACGGCAAATCTATTCAAGTTCGGCCTCCGGCTTCAAGAAAAAAAAATCTGTTTCGAGGTTTAATGTCACCACGGACTTATTGGCTTGAATGTTGCAACGTCACTATTTGCTGGCAAGAACTATATCCTGCATATACAGGCGTTGGAACCTCACCTCTTGTTATTATAATATATATATATATATATATATATATATATATATATATATATATATATATATATATATATATATATATATATATATATATATATATATGTATGTGTGTTCATATGTCATGTAATATAAACAAGAGGAATACAATATTCTTCCTAATCGCAATTCCACTGCCTGTATTAGCTACGAAATCCAGCCTTTCGTTTTCATTACCACGAGAACATCGAAATTTGTGCCGCTTGAACTAATTTATTTCATAGAATATACCACGGCATCCTTCTTCACGACACATTATTTTATCACCCCACTGTATGTTTCATCGTTTCGGTTATCGCTATGAGGTAGATGTTCTATTTGTCAAACCTGAAGCTTTTCTAGCGTGTGCTGCAAATGAGTGTAATTGCCCTCCATAGCGATGAAGCGGTAATAATCATCATTTTCTTGAGGCAGTAACCATCATTACACAAGTACCAGTATTTCGGAAGTCGGTTCATTGTTTGTTTTTTTTAGTCGCTGTATTCTGTTTCATTTTTGTTTGCCTTTGATCCACTATTTTATCTAATGCCCTCGGCTTTGAGGGTAAATAATGAATAAGTAATCATCTTTTTGCAACTCACCTGCAGCTTGAGTACCAAGCAAGAGAAAAACTGTGCTCTTATTTTTGTTTTCCCATATTCGAAATCGCAATTATTGCAGAATAAAAACTACAGTTATAAAAGCGCTTTTCTTGTATTTGACTACAAAATTAGCGATAAACTTAAATGACATGGCTACCCTTGGCTGGAATTCTGGCTGTTTTTCAAATCTATCCAACAGCCACCCTGTGTGCCGTGTCTGGGAGTGTGAGTGGCTTTCAAACTTTTAAAAAGAACAGAGATTCCTGCAAGAAACTTTACGTGTAAACCGCAACCAAGTGTCTGTTTTCCTGACATGACACGCTTCCGCAAACACACACCTGTCTTGAGCGACCCTGCCTAATCTTTTTAACTGAGAAATAAGTTGGTTAAAACATTAAATGCAGCTTTTATCAAAACTAGGCGGGACCTTTGGCACGTCCCACAAAATCGCAGGACCTTCCATTAAAGATATTTGTATGTATCCTAATGAAAACTAGTTCAAAAATTGGGGGACCCTTAAGCTTCGCCTTTAAGAGTTGATAGCGATATGCTGTCCCGAGTGCGTACTTCGACCACTTCGTGCATACTGCTATGCACCCACTACGTGGTTTTAAGGGAATACGCGCAGTAAGGTGTGCGCCTTTTGTAATGGGTGGCCGGCTTTAAACTACGAAATCGTTATGGTAGTCGCATGTTCTGACCCCCGATGGCAATGTACGCTTGTACCACGCAATATTACTGGGATATTACATGTTATATTGCGACGCCTATATAAAGGATGCTTGCGTTTGCGAAGCACGAAAGTTTTTTTCCCTGCATTTCCAAGCAGAGGAAGTTATTTTCACTGCAATTCCAAGCACAGCCGTGGCTGAGTGGTAGAACACCTGCTTGCCACGCAGACGGCCTGGGTTCGATCCTCACTCGAACCCAGAAATTTTTATTATTTATTTTATTTGCATCTTTCTCGATTTTTCGGTCACGGCCAAGATGATGATTTTTCGCTCACAACCAACGACGCCGACACCGACGCCGGAATTTCTGCGAAACGAGCTCTTTAACGCTCTCGCGTTAAAACCACATGGTGGTAGTGGTAAAAGCATTGCCAGCAAATGGCGTCAGTAGAAAGCACGCATTAACAAGCTTTCTTCATGTTGTTGCCATTAAACATATGTTCAAGTACCAAAAATAGCTACCCTTGTTCAAGCTTTACTTTTCAAAAAATAGCCTTTTGAATCGTCACGGCCACACGGTGTTGGGGTACCCGCATCAGGAAGATGCGACGGGGCGACGAGTTATTGTATGTGCACATTCACACCAAGGTCTTGTTCACACTGCTACTGTCTAGTATACTCCATTTATGATCAGTATTTTAAAGACGACAGTCTTTCTTGGGATACTTCAACGCAAAAATTTTGGTCTGGCTGTCTGTCTGTCTGTCCGTGACCCGATTCAGCTGCTCGGCCAAAGTTTAACCACTTTCTGAACGCCCAGCCATCTTGAACTGGTGTTATCATGCATACATGTGAACATATTCGATCAAAAAGCAAATACTGCACATACCTGAGGCGCAACATTAATATGTAAGTGTCAGGTCGTGTGTTCTTTTATTAGAAAATACATAGGTACGCAATTCTAAAGACCCTAGTGTTTTTTAGGCAGCGCTGAAAATGCGACGCTGTGCTGCCGCTGGCAGTGGCCCTTGGTCACGGTATAATGCCCTTGGTTCAGCACAACCTTATGTTTTTTAATGGCGTCCATATCTCGCGCAGCGCCTCCTCTATTTTATCAACGCCAGCCAGATGCGGCCAATTTAATGTAGAGTAGGCGCTGTCTGAGGCAAAGCAAAACATAGTAGTACGGCCGGCACGAGACTATCGTCTTTCGACGACATTTGCAGCGAAGCACGCAGATACGCGGCCAATTTTTTTTACTTAAAGAGTCAGCATCGTATTTGATAAGATGGCAATTTAAGCTTTTATGCGATAACTACGCACGAAAAGGGATTTGTTTGCGTTGTATCCACGCGTCTTCCTTGCTCAGAACACGCACAAACATTGCGCTCCAAGACCACATCTTCCGCGCAGCGTGAACCGAACAGGAAGGCACACTCTAAATTGCGAGAACAGTTCAATTCACGCTGTCTGAAAATTAATGAATCAGAACATGAACAACGCCACCGCATTTCAGATTTATTTATTGTGCAACTTTTACAAACGCCATGAACGTGCGTTTGCTCTGCTTTTTATACATGTGATTTCTTTTGAGCAGCAGCTGCGAATTCAAACTCGAAAGTTGCGTAAGCTGTCGCACGCAATGGTTCATTGTCGAGATAAGTATACGACAACGAACGCCATGGGCGCGCGCGATAACGTAGCCACGAGCGAAACGTGGCGAAAACGGGATGCCAAGTGAATGCATTCGACCCGCCGGTCAGGCAGACTGGAAACAGAAATTTACTAGTGAAACCTACGCGCGCTCCATCTATCGTTAACTGCAGCAAGCATATCATTTTCAATGCTTGGCGGCGCTGACCTCAGTCCAAGCGAGCCGAGGCCACGCGTCGGAGCGTTCGAGTTAAAGGTGCTGACGGCTGTACATGAAAAAGAATATCAGTTGGCACGGGCCTGGCCAGCAGACCTGGAATCGAACTGGCAGAGACTGCTGCCCCACGCGGTGTACGAGCCGATCCCACGTAGAAACTACTCCTGCACCGCACGGAAGTGACGCACGAAATACGTCACAAGCAAGCGAGTTGCCGGTTTGGTACGTCGTTTGCATTCGCCAAATAGGCACGTACAGGCGTGAGCAAAAGTGTGCAGACCACGGGATCGCGTGGCCGAATGCATCGACGCGCCATCTAGCGACGTGACGCCTGCTGCGGTGCGCATGCGCGTCCCGTCGTATCAGTTGGCCTCTCATGCCGCTCTGTCTGACGCGGTTACGGCGTTCGTAGCCAAAACGACAACTGTGTGTCACTTTCTTTGCTCCATAGAATCTGTGCCGTTCTTTTACGTAGCGGCTGCGACGTGGCCGGTTCAAGCGCCGGACTCGCATCATTTTCTACACCAGTTTATTAGCCGAACTGAGCTTAGCTAGCATCGCATAACCTGATGGAGCCAAGCACACAAAATAGAGTACCTCGGGTGGGCTTCTATGTCACACACACTCATCACTAATAATTATAATTAGTGTTAACGCTAATTACATATAATTCAGCTTAATGAGACTCGACTCGGTCATGGGTAATCAGTATATTCCTGAGCTTGGATTGTCTGAGCTCATGAAAAGTCGATTTCAATTACTTTAATTGAGTTTAATGAGATATTGCTTAATGAGAGCTAATTGTTATCCCATTAGCTTGATGACACCATGATCAACCACGCTGAATCAGATTTATCTATACTTACCTTGGCGCTGCCTAATTAGCTTAGTTATGCATAATTAGCGTAATATGTCACGTGAAACTCCAGTATCTTGGGTGTTTGGTTAGATCTCAGGTTAATTAATGCAGTATTAGTTTTCGCCTTAACTAACTCTAATTAGACGTAAATGAGCTTAATTAGTTTGGAGACCATAAGGAGTAATTAGTATCTTCCTGGGCTTGGCTTCTATGGGCTCATGGGGAAGTCGACTTGCATTAATTGGCTGCGGTTAGGTTTCCCTTATTTAGGCTAATTTCGCTTGGCTAAATTAAGAAATAGCATGATCAACTATGCTTAATTAGATTTGGCTATACTTACCTCGACTCATCTGGGCTCATCTAAGCTTAACTTCGCCTAACATGAAAACAGCAAGCTGGACTAGGCTTAATTAAACCTACTACGCCTGACTTTATTAGGTGATACCGTGCTCAATTACGTTTGATTAGTTTTGGCTATACTTACTTTGACTTAACTAGGCTCATTTAGTTTATCTTGGCTTAATGCGACAAAGCAAGCTGGGCTGAGAAAACTTAATTTTGTGTGCTTGGCTTCATCAGGTTATGCGATGCTACCTATGCTTAGTTCGGCTAATCAACTGGTGTAAAAAACGACGCGAGCCCGGCGCTTGAACCGGCCCCGTCGCAGCCGCTACGTAAAGGAACGGCACAGATTCTGTGGAGCAAAGAAAGCGACACCCAGTTGTCGTTTTGGCTACGAGCGCCGTAACCGCGTCAGACAGAGCGACATGAGAGGCCAACTGATACGACGGGACGCGCCTGCGCACCCGCAGCAAGCGTCACGTCGCTAGATGACGCGTCGATGCATTCGGCCACGCGATCCCGTGGTCTCCACACTTTTGCTCACGCCTGTACGTGACTGACATTCAGTATACCTCCCGTCACCCGCGTTTGCGGCTGCTGCTGCGCTGCTGGTGCCTCGGCCTACAGGCCTTGTTCTGCTACATAATCGCTAGCCTCGAACATCTTCATTCATAAGCACAACCACTCCTTTGCCGCGCTATTTTGTGTTTAATAACGTTCCTTATATTCATTTGAATATGTATTTTTTTTATTTCGTGTTTCAGATGCTCTTGTAGTATTTGTGCGCAACCGCTTGCTTTGTTCATCTGTGCTAACGTTCTTCGTGTTTATGGCGTAGTCTATTTGCGTAACTCCGAGCAGTCCTTTAGATTAATTATTCAGTTCTGTGTTAATTTATTTATTCCGTGGTGTCATTCTCAATTGAAAATGATCGCAACAAGACTCGTGTGTTGGTCGCTGGCGATTCGATGGTGAAATACGTGGACCATTATTTCCCATCCCGCCGAGGCTTGTTTGTTATCTGGGGAAAAACAGCGCAAAAAAGGACGAGGACGCAGAAGCACAGTACACTGGACGAGCGCTGTACTTGCAACTGACAACTTTATTGCACCAACCGCTCGTTTTTACAGCGCACCAAACCGCGCACACACTTCCAATGAAAACCGCCACATCAAAAGCATCAGGTAAGCGAACTGCATTGTCACTGAAAGTTAGCACGTGCACATGAATTACACCGTGCTCACGCATCTTCCACACTCGAATAAAAATGAACACAAGTGATAGACCGATAAAGCCAGGCAACAAGGATTAACAAGCAACAGGCAAAAAAAAGAAACAAAAAAAAATACTCAGTTTGGAAGATGCGTGCGCATGCATGGTATAATTCAAGTACACGTGCTAACTTTCAGTGACAATGTAGTTCGTTTACCTGATTCTTTTGATGGGGCGGTTTTGATTGGGATGGTGTGCGCGGTAAAAACAAGCGGTTGGAGCAATAAAGATGTCAGTTGTAAGTTCAGCGCTCGTCCAATGTACGGTGTTGCTGCGTCCTCGTCCTTTTTTTGCGATGTTTTTTTTTTTTCAACTAAGCATGTACCCACTCGCCCAAATCAAAGTCTTGCTCGTTTGTTAGCGTTGCCTCGCACAGCGGAATAAGGATTGAGCACTTGCTTTCAATTGTTGCTGACAATCTAGCTAGTTTTCATGTTATTGTACATTTTGGCACGGACAACACTGTTGACAGTGTCAACATGTCCATGAACAAGTATCGCCAGCTCGTTCAGGGAGCTATTGAACGCAATCCCATGTTCATGCTGTTTTTTTTTTTTTTGCATTCTTCCTTAGGGGCCGTATCAGTACCGCCCAGGAGAAGCACAGTTGTCTGATGTGTGCCATTTCAGTGACAGTTACAGCAATATGAATGCCGCCCTGACACAGTTTAGTGTGGTTATGGCTTCACTTTCCTGGATGGCCTTGTGGACAACTGGCCTGGATGCCTGAGCAGGGATGTCGTCCACCCCAACCAATTTTGCAACAAGGGTCTGGGAGACTTCCTGCACCGGGAGGCCTATGCCTTGCGTATCCATTTACAAAGGAGACTAATCCAGCAGTCTTTGGAGTACAAGGCATCTGCATCGAGTGGGTGGGCTCAGCAGGAGAGCGTCTCCCCCCATCTCGGAGGATGACTTTCCTGCCCTTGGTTTGCAAACAGTTCATTATTCTCAAGCAGCAGGGGGGACCTTCCAATGCACCAGCTCCTCTTTGAAAAACCAGCTGTGTTCTAGCGCCGAGACATGGCACCGACCAACTAGCTAGAACCAGGCCCGCAGCCAGGAGGGGGGGGGGGGGGCTAGGGGCCCGGGCCTTTCCCCGAAATTCGGATGGAAGGGGGTGTTTTACCGAGGAAAAATAATAAAAATGAGTGTTTTTGAAGACTTTCAACAAGTGCCCCCCCCCTCCCCCCGAAAAAAATTCCTGGCTACTGGCCTGGCTAGAACCTTTCGCGGCGTTGGCCTTACGCTCGTTGGTGATGTCCGCGCCGGCTGCGAGGGAAGCAAGGATTGGTGGACCTGGGACAGCCTGCCTTCCCCATTTTCCATGGCACAAGTTTACCGAGCAGGGGGAAACACTGAGGCGAGACCTATTGCGCCAATGATCCCTGGTCGAGGCGCAAGCACCACTTCTGACAGGAGAATAAGAGCCTCACAGAAGCGTGAGAATGCTCTTGCTGTGTGCTCTTCTGTCGGAGAAGAGGAGGCCAGTGCTGGAGAAGCAGCTGTGCCAAAGGCTGTCTGCCAGCGTGGCGACAGGGAGTGGAAACTGGTGCAGTCAAAGAAGAGGCGGGGGAAGGCTACGGCACTGCGCAAGCAAGAACGGATCTGTGAACTGTGTAGATACATTGAAGGCAAAGTTCTTGCGGCAACAGCTGCCAAGTCCTTCAGGTACACTTCACCTATGACAGCAGTTCTAAGCCAGAAACAGACACAGTCTACGTGTTCTACTGTTTGTGGTAGAAAGCCTGAAGGACAAGCCAGTGCCTCACACATTGTGATTCGCGATAGTTCCAAAAAGATCCAGCGTGTTGCTAGGAGGCAGTCGAAAGACTGCTCAGTTAGTTCCACGGCTCACTGTGAAGCTGTCGTAAATGACACTGCGAACGATGTTTCTGCGTGGAAGCAGCGCAGGAACGGGACGAGTAGAGAACACAAAACAGGAGCGCTGACAAAAAACTGGAGCAAATTTATTGCGTCGGAAAAAATATGCCGTAAAAAGAACTAAAAAGAAACAAAACATCAACTGTCGCATCGTCAAGGGTGGTGAAGTAACAGTGAAAGTCAGCCACGAGTCAAGATATCCCAATAAGCTTGATAAAAACACAAATTCTTTCTCTAGAAGGGCGATTGAAGGCTCGCTGACGCACGTGCTCCCATTTTCCTTGATATAGAAGGCATCATTGATTTCACGTTCGATGCAATTTCGATATCTTGAGAGCACCTCACAGTCATTGAAGAGCGTGCTGCAACCACACGATGAACAATGATCTGCCAGGGTGCTGCTTGTCGAAGACCTAAAATTGCACGCATGCTCTCTAAGGTGGTCGTTCAAGCAGCGGCTGGCTTGTCCCGTGTAAGAGCGTCCACACGACAAAGAAATGTCGTAGACCACATTTTCAACGCATTCGATGTATTGGGTCCTGTGATTTTTTGCACAAGAGCGCTTCTTGGGTTCTTCAGTGTTTACTTGCCTGCACAGTCGGCCGAGCTTACGGGAAGCCGAAAACACGAGCCTGGCGGCCACATTGCTTACAATTTTCTTGAGCGCGTGGCTCACGCCGTGGACGTAAGGAATTACAGAATTTTTCTGTCGTTCCTGTGCTGTGCGTTTCCTAGCGCCTCCTCTGCAAAGCTCGCTTAGTAGCTTTGTGGCCAAGGCACACAGGAATTCCATGGGTAGGCGGCACATTTCAACCGCTGGACCTGAGCACCAAAGCTTGTTTGCGCTTGATGAAAGCAGGACCTCTTGAGTGCACTCCTGAGAACTCTTGAGAACTCAAGAACCCAAGAAGCGCACATGTGCAAAGAACCAGAGGATTCAATACGTCGAATGCGTTGAAATGTGTTTACGACATTCCTTTGTCGTGTGGCTGCTCTTACACGGGACAAACCGGCCGCTGCTTGAACGACCACCTCAGAGAGCATGCGTGCAATTTTAGGTCTTTGACAAGCAGCACCCTGGCAGATCATTGTTCATCGTGTGGTTGCACCCCGCCGTAGCCAGAAAGTCTTTTCGGGGAGGGCGCACCTTTTGAAAAGCTTGAAAACCACCTATTTTCATTATTCTCGGTAAAACACCCCCCTCCATCCGAATTTTGGGGGCGGTCCAGGATACAAGCCTTCAGTAGCAGCACAGCTGGTTTGATCAGGAACAGGATTCCTGCCCAGGCGACTCGGACTAGAGACATGGCCAAACTGCCAGCACGAGAGCAGCTCATTGTTGTCTTCTTCATTGCTGCTCCACAATATACATATGCACTTGTTTGCGCACTTCAAATAGGCTACATTTCTATCACAGTAAACTATGCCCATAACGCTGTCCTACAGGCCACGTCAGGATTTTCTGAGTTTAGGAGCATCATGCAACACTTCAGATAGCGGATTCTACATTGTCTAATGCCGCTGTTGAAAACCTTGAAAAACACCCCCTCCGCCCGAATTTCGGGGGCGGCCCGGACCCCCTAGCCCCCCCCACCCCCCTGGCTATGGGCCTCCACCCCACTCTTCAATGACTGTGAGGTGCTCTCAAGATATCGAAATCGCATCGAACGTGAAATCAATGAAGCCTTCCAAAAGGGGAGCACGTGCATCAGCGAGCCTTCGGTCGCCCTTCTAGAGATAGAATTTGTGTTTTTATCAAGCTGATTGAGATATCTTGACTCGTGGCTGACTTTCACTGCTATTTCATTACCCTTGACCATGTGAATAAACACAAAAGTGTTTTATGCCGGGGTCCATCCATTAACACGGAAGTGTTTTATGCCGGGGTTCATCCACCACGGCTCCTCTGACGTATTTCCGTCACAGATATGACGTTGTAAAATATAAACTAACGCATTGAGATCAAAGAAAAAAACGAGAAGAAAAAATTCCGTTGCCGGGCGTCGAACCTACAACCTCTCGCTCCGCAGCGCGGTGCGAAACCACTCGGCTACAAGAGCGCACGTACGTTAGCTTGCTAACGGCAAGCTATTTATATACACTGTGAAGAGGTTTATTAGCAGTTAGGCGACGATGCGCTTGTCAGCGACGACGCAGCGAGAGGCACAGTCCAGCGGGACAGCAGCGATCAGAAACACGAGCCGAGCGAGCCAAGCGTTGGCGATGCTGCTGCATAGAGGCACCTCTTCTTCTTCACAATACCATATAGCGTTTGTGGTCCTCAGAGCTCGTCGACTTCAGCGCGTTTTCGTCCTCACTAGCGAGATGGCGCGAAGCTGGCTCGGAGTGCGCGCTCTAAAGGTCGTCAAGGTCGCCGCGCCTCTCGCTGCGATAAGCGGACGCCTCCACGGGGCGTGGTCGCTCGTGCGCGCGCGCTCATCTCGTGATCGGGGCATTGGGGCGCTTTGTACGTCTTGTGCTTCCACCGCAAGTTTGCTTTGAAGTTACAGTGGTTAAAGAGTGCACGAAGGTCACTTCGCTCGCCGCAGCGGCCGCGTTTACGAAAGGAGCGCGCTGCTCACACACGTAGTAACAATTGTGACAGTTGTTCGTGCTCGTCCTGTGTATACTTGTGCGTTCGTTTCGTGCGTCTTTCTATGTGTTAGAGCAGCGTGCTTTAGGTGTCAAGCGTTGACAGTTAGTCCGCGCTCGTCCTGTGTGCTCATTTTGTGCGTCCTTTCTGCTTGAGCTGCGCGCAGCAAATTTCGAGCTGCTTGCCGTTCTTCGCGTGACATAACAGTTTGTTGCTGTAGCATTGATTCCTTCGCCCTTGTGGCGAAACAGTGCACAATAAACGCTCAACTACCTCTAAGGGCTGTCCAAAGGGCCCGCGAACGGGCAGAGGACCATGGTCTTCCGGTCCCAACGTGGGCGCGGCCCGCAACTACGAGCTTGTAGTTCCTTTGGACCTTATTAAAAAGTTTGTTGACTGACTGACTGACACGCTTCACTTTCGTGTTATATCGATTCCTTTGACAGAGGGATCAGCCATGTTTTTTGTTCTTTTTACGGAATATATTTTCCGACGCAATAAATTTGCGCCAGTTGTTCGTCAGCGCTGGTGTTTTGTGTTCTCTACTCGACCCGTTCCTGCGCTGTTTCCACGCAGTATCATGTACCAACTGACCCTTCAAGACACCCTTTAGCGAACGATGTTTCTGTCTGCAAGAGCCATCGACCTGCAAGGATTTCGAATGCGTTGCGAATCAAGCACGATCCTGGCACAGAGGCTGGTGACCCTAAGAAAGCTGGGTGCATTTATCATTTATCATTTGAAGCGTTTTTAGGTACATATCTGTTATGTTTCTAATGACGAAAGAAAAAAATTCAGCTGGAAAATCAACCAGCTTTTACTTTATCAAAAATATAGGCTGCAATAATACATGCACGTGAGTTAACCAGTGTAGTTCCTGAACTGTGAAGCTATTTCAGATTTGAAAGCTGCCCTAAGGCTAGGTACGTTCATTGAGTTCAGTTATTGAAAAAGTTATGTTTCTTTCATAAAGCAAAGTTTACGTGGAAATACTTTATGCTTATGAGATGGTTGCAACATAACACAACTCATGAGGCCTTAAATATAGCTACTACAAAGGAACAACATCCCTGCTGTGTCAATCATACCTCGGCACACTCACTCATGAGTGCACTCAACTCACACTCACTCACACTCATTTGAACGTGGTGAGTTGAGTATGAGTGAGTACTCATGAGTGTGAGTGTGAACGTGTAAACTACGTGTAGAATTCACTTTGATGTGCAAGATGGTCCATATGTGGTGCCTGCGCATTAAAGAAGGTGTCTCAGCTGAAAATGTTTGCGTATCCTCTTCCAAGCTATTTGATCCACCCTTATCCAACGCTTCCAACTGACATCATTCCTTCTCCTTTACACCACAGCTTTTTAAATGCGAAGCATTTCTTAGCGAACTTCGGCGACTTTGAGCGTATCTATCTATCTATCTATCTAGCTATCTATCTATCTATCTAGCCGCCTACGACTTTGTGCTCTCCTGGCCGTATCGTTAATGGGATTTATACCAAATTTGGTGTGGCATAACATGACCGTATTGCGAACACAAATGGCTGGTCATATCATGAAAATCATGACTAGCTTGTCATGAAAAGCATGATTTACCTGCCACGCTCATGGCGCGCTCCCGGCCGTTTCGTTAGCTTGATATACACCAAATTTGGGATAGAGTGACGTGACTGTATGATGAACATAAATGACCAGTGGTAATATGGAAATCATGACTTGTCATGTGCGACATGACTTGCATGCCATGCTCATGGCGCGCTCCCGGCCGTTTCGTTAG
This sequence comes from Rhipicephalus appendiculatus, assembly GCA_030522465.1. Taxonomy (NCBI): domain Eukaryota; kingdom Metazoa; phylum Arthropoda; class Arachnida; order Ixodida; family Ixodidae; genus Rhipicephalus; species Rhipicephalus appendiculatus. Next base: position 29,392 of record JALIZH010024145.1, read on the forward strand.
CTTGATATACACCAAATTTGGGATAGAGTGACGTGACTGTATGACGAACATAAATGGCCAGTGGTAATATGGAAATCATGACTTGTCATGTGCGACATGACTTGCATGCCATGCTCATGGCGCGCTCGCGGCCGTTTCGTTAGCTTGATATACACCAAATTTGGGATAGAGTGACGTGACTGTATGATGAACATAAATGACCAGTGGTAATGTGGAAATCATGACTTGTCATGTGCGACATGACTTGCATGCCACGCTCATGGCGCGCACGCGGCCGTTTCGTTAGCTTGATATACACCAAATTTGGTATTGCGCGACGTGACTGTATGACGAACATAAATGACACGTCCTAACATGTAAAACATGACATGCGAATTTAGTAAAGCATGATTTGGCTGCTTCGCATTACATCGATTCCCACAGTGTGTGGGATCTGCCGGCTTTCTTTACAGAAGGTCTCCGAAACAGCTTTTCAAGTGTCACCTAACTACAACGACCACATAACTTTGCGGCTTTCAAAGTGCTATTTATAAATCAGGTGGATGATATCCGGTATAGAATAGTGCAAGGATCCGGAATGCCATACACCGCTGAAATCTGCAACGAGAAGCCCACAAAGAGGAATTTTATATATGATATTGAAGAGTGGCGCGACGTTCGGGAACAAGAGAAACGAAGGGAGGAGCTGGATAGTTATATTCCTTCTGCAGAGGTCCGCAAAGACACCCGAAATGTGCTCCAGCGGTGGAAGAACAATGAAAGCCGACGCCTTACAAATCGGAAGGCTGACAGACTTTGTGCGCTCCTGAAGCTAGCGCAAGCAGTGAAACTTTAGCGCGGCAAGATATGTGATGCGCCAGCACAGGACCTACTTAAAGTTGGAACCTCTTGATAGTTTTACTTTTCGCACAATAACATCTGAATAAATGAACTGTAAACAATGCCACACAAAACCTATGAGAAATAATGGAAACGTATGGAAATAATGCTATGAGAAATAGTTTTGTGTTTTTTTTTCTCTTTATACGTATTTCGCAAAGTTCACGTGGTGCACCGAGTTTGTTAGACTTTTAGGAGCGAAGCTCCTCATGGCGAGACCTGGCCGGTTGTCGAGCGGCGTCGGGCGTCGATCGTCAATCGTTCTCTGTACCCTGTAGTGTTCCCTTATCGTACAATAGAGGGCGCTGTCCCATAGAGATGCATCCAAACTGCAGTTGGGTGACGATACACTAGATGGCGCTGTACGCATTCCATTTCTCGTCTCGTTTCCGAGAGGGCGCTGTCCCATAGACATGCGTACAATATGGCGGTTGGGTGAAGGTACGCTAGATGGCGCTGGCGGTGCAGCTGCTCTCCGATTTTATGGGCGCCCTCACCCTCTCCTCTCCTACGCTTCCCCCCTCTCTCCTACGCCCCCCCCTCTCTCGCCTCGCGACGCCGACGCAGGCAGCGTCTGCTAGCGAGTTTCTTGATTGAAAAAACCGACTGCTCGCGCTGCACAACCGTTCACTGACCACCCCGCATATATAGGCACTGGATTTTGACCTCCAAGGTAGCGCCTGTGTGAGATTTATCCTGTGCGTGATTAAACAATAAAAATTCACTGCGTACATGCAAAATTAAAGTGAGCTGCAAGTCGCCATGACTCTCATCGACCCTTTAGTTAAACGCGCCCGATCTCACGTCGTTGATGATGTACTGGGCAGAATTCACGGAAGATTCACGGTTTACCGATGAACCTCCGGAGCTTCGCCCACTCATCATCATTCACTCCGTGGATATGCTGTGAATTTTTTTATCTAGGTTAGCGTATTTACAACAAAGCTAATAAATTTGGCTTTTTCCCTCTATTTCTCTTGATGTCGCAAAGTGCTACTATGCTGAAGAGATGTGCTACAAAGGGAGAAGAGGGTCCTATTGGGTTTGTTGGTAGAGCACACGTTAAATTTAATAGAGAGCGTAATAACAACATAAAACAAACAGAGCATTGTATTGTTTGTCTCCTCTGTTTTTATGCGCTCCCTGCCGAAGCGGCACACATGCTGCAAATCGCTTTCGTTGCCACAATTTCTGCTAGAAAACGTTCTTGACGATTACCATTGTAATTGCTCAAAAAATTGGGTGCAGTATACCGCCCGAGCAAACGTTAGTCGTACCCTGTAGGTCCACCAAACTGTTTCTACAGAGAAGCTCATATGTGCAAGCGATTTCTGCAGGATTAAGTACACTTGTTAGTGAAGCACGTACCAATAAAATGTAGATATTTGCTGCTTAAAATGTCTGGCCGTCGATTCAATTTTTGGGGAACACCACCTAGAGGCTCTGGCCCCTGTCGGGCCCCATCTGCGGTCGGGCTGGACCGTGCCAGGTAGCTGAAATTTTTTCTCGGGTTCCGCCGGATAAAATTGAACGAGTGCCGGGCCCGGGCCGGGCCTGGTCCGAGAATCACGGTACGTGCAATGCTCTAGCACACACTGGCACATCTTCGCCTAACATTCTGGTCCGACACTGTAGTTTCTTGGCTGCAGCTGTGGCTCAGTGATTACGGTGCTCGGCTGCTAACCCTAAACTCACGAATTCACTCCAGGCCACGGCGGTGACATTACGATGGAGACGAAATGCTAGAGGCCCGTATGCTGTGACATGCCAATGCACGTTAAAAATCGCCTGGTGGTCGAAATAATCCGAACTTCTCCACCGCGGAGTTTCTCAGCCTGAGTCACTTTTCGACTTTAAGTTCCATCAACCAACCAACCGACTGCGTAGTGTCTTCGACACGCTGGCAGTTGCGTCACAATCACACTCACAAAATGTTGTGTTCTTGCTACTTAATTGCCACTCACATTATTGTACTGCTGGGTTTTCTGCTAAAGAGAAGTAAATTGCATCGGGGATTAATGTGCATTTTCAGTTCAGAATTTCGTTTTCCGCTAAACGTGTTGGACAGACGAGAATACTAGATTTTAGGAGTGCTTGTCTTTAGATCGCGCTTGAAGTGATGCGGCGAACGATCGTCATCGAAATGCACGTGAAAGCACTTGCGTACGTAATAAGACTTGGAGCACTAGCACGGCAACAATCGGAAAGCAGGTAATCCACAGGCTCATGCCCGAAATGCAATACATCATGGCACAAGACAGCGGTCCTCTTGACATCGTGCCCGTCTGCCTCGGCGCCACAGCGGCTACAGTATAATTGAACAAGTGGCCAAAGGCGGGCTTGTTGGTACATAACTAAAAAATGGAAAAACCGCGAACACAGGGCGAGGAACATGACACGAGGACAGGCACTTTTTTTTTTTTGCCAACTGAAAATTTTTATTGAAGAAGCCGCGTATATGTGGAAATCGGAAAGCACAATTTTAATCACGTGCGTGACGTCAGATAGCGGATTTCCATGTTTAGCAGATCAGGCGACGGAACGGTTACGCATTGCTCGCCTCTTTGGTGATAGTAAAGGCTTCGACTGTCTCTCGCATGTTTTTCACGATAACGTTTTAAGAGTGTGACGTCAGACAGGCTAGGGGTGTACCAATATCGGGCACAATGCGTGGCAAAATTACCAAGGTATATGTAAACTGGTAGCGAAGCTTCCATAGAAGCCCATACGTTCAGAAAATGGCGGCTCTTAAGCTGCTCATGGGGCTTAGCGCCATCTGCGTGAGGAGATGGCGCTAAGCCCCATCCCGGCGGAACAAAAAATAAACCGGATGTGACTCAAGATTCGGTAAATAAGTGACATCATTTTGGTGACACTGGCGCGAAATTTGACTAAAAAATAACTTCAGCAGGCCTTTCATCACTGAGGGCTCACGTCATTGCCATCCGACGCGAGTTGTCGAGTGTGCTCCTAGTCAACGCCGGCTCAACTAGTACAGACTCATGACTAGAGCATAACGCTTTATGAATCGCCTTGGTATTGCTAAAAAAATCTTGCTTTTTCTCTGAAACTTTATTCTGTATTCTTGTCTTGCTCTATTAAAGCAATAAGTTGATTACCTTCATTGTATTTTTTTCTGCCATGGGATACAGAGCCCAAAATGACACTCGACCACACTTGGCAGCCACCACCCCACCCACCGTCCCCGTAACAAATTTCTGCCTACGCCACTGCTTCGTTGTTAAATTGCGTCGCACATGCGCAGGCTGCGCTCGTGCCTTAAGTATAAATCAAGCTTATATAATACTTGCGTGGTTTGTGTACTTCAGTTCTAAGAGAAGAAATGTAACGTCTAGTCACAATCATGACATTTCAATTTTATTGCTGGATTAACATAATACAACTTTATTACACTGTACAAAATAAGCACCAAGCATGTAAATAAGTACAAAATGCGCATGGACACTAAATACATGATGATCTCCGTTAGCCACCTGTAAACTGACCTTACCCGTGACATATAGCATCAAGCGCAATGAAAGAGTCAACAGCAGAACTACTCTCAAACAAGAGAAAATAACTAGTGCATTGCCAATGTGGGATATTCTCACTGCGCGCTATAGTCGCGTTTCTCAGGACTAAATAAAGTTTGACCATCCATTGCCTTGACAATGTAAATATGGAGTCAGCAGAAGGGGCACATCTCAAAAATGACAACTGATCCTTTGCATGTGTAAGTGCGAGCAATATATACCATTTTAACATTTTTCACCAGCAGGTTGTTAGGTATGAACGTTTCTAGTTAACATTCATGGTGATTAACTTTTTTTACTGTTAATATGGTTATATTCACACGCTTCCCAAGCAAAGCGGCGTGCTTTTAACATCTTACAAGTCTTATTACACCACCTATGTGTCAGGGTAGCAGGAAAAGAAGCAAGGCAACGCGCCAGCACAACTTCGCTAATCTGACGTCGTGAGTACAGGGCGATCTAAAATGAATGTAAATATTTCGCAATAAAACGTGCATGACAAAAATGCTGGTGTGACTTGTTCCAGAAGGCAGGCGAGCAAGCCCCGACTAAATAAGCAGCCACGAGGCGTCGCTTTTGGCATATGTTACCCCGTTTTTTTCTTTGTTTTTTTTGCTCCATTAGCGACATTCGTCTCGTATAAAAGAGGGATGCATGAAGCGTGATGTGTGTTATTCTGTTATTTTGCACGTGCTCACGAGCGCAAGAAATAAAAGGAAAACACCATGGCGACAATCGCCGATAAAGGCATTCAAGAATAAATGCGAGATACATGATGTCATCCGGGGCATGCGCGCTAGAATTCAGATCTCACTGAAACACAGGAAGAGCGTCAGGTCCGGGCGCTCTGTAAATCTTACAACGTCGCCCTGGCTGCGAACGATCGACTGTAGGCCCTAGGAGTTCACAATACTACACAGGTAATTATACAAACTCACTCACAGACAGTAAGGGACATCATTACCCGCCTCAATATTTCGCATCTGGTGACAATCCAAGACCGCCATGATACCCCGAATGGCGAACGCTCCCACATCGTAGTCAACAGCTCAGTCCTCACAAGGAATCATTCTCCCTGCTCACGAACACGATCGGTGCGCACTTCAAGCGGCATACTTATAAAAACATGGCATCACGAGCCAACTGCTTTCCATGTTGATGGTGCAGGACTGCACCTGGACGTCTTTACAGCTGCAGCCTCATTGGCTGCACTTTGCTTTCTTAATGGCCAGAAAATATGAACAGCCTCAATCATATTCGGAGTGGGTTCCGTGGTAGAAGAAGAAGCAATCGCCCTTGCCATCTCCACTAACTCCCAAGCCCGCATCCTCACGAATTCGCAGGAGGCCTGTCGACATGCATGGTAGCGTTTGCAAACAGGCTCTCCAAATCATAAGTTCTCCTTTCCCCTCCCCGAATATTATGAGGCCTATCTCCATGGTTTCTACCATCAGAGACTCGCCGAAGTGAATATCGCTGCACATGCGCTGGCCCGTGAATCACTTTACTGGGTGACCCACCGCGGTAGTCTAGTGGTTATGGTGCTCGACGGCTCACCCGCAGGTCGCGGGATCGACTCCTTGCCAAGGAGACCGCATTTGCGATGGAGGAGAAAATGCTTGAGGCCCGCGTACTACATTAAGCTCCAGGTTAAAGAACCCCAAGTGGTCGAAATTTCTGGAGCCTTCCACCACGGCGTCGCTCATAACCATATTGTGGTTATGGGACGTTCTACTCCAACAATTATAAGTAACTTTACTGGGTGCCCCACCCTGCTGTCGACCGTTTAGGTACGGCGGCCTCTGACTCAACCACCTCCACCCCTGAGGCACCAACTACATGTCACGACACCCACCTCTCGGTGGTACAGGGTTACGGTACCTGGCGGCTGGCACGCTTGGAAAATACATTGAGAAAATAAATTCAGTTTCTGGGTCTGCGCTTGCTGCATAGCTTTGTGATTAAATTGTGCGCATTGAAGCTCAGCATTTCTTTTTCTTGCAAACCGATGCAGCCTGATTAATAAGAATAAGAGATGAAACAAGTGGTCATAAATTTCCTCATCACAAACGGTGAGCGTCCTTTCGACCTTCTCGCGAAGATGTATACACGTACCGTATGTCCTACTCTGTTCGTAGAGAAAAGGCTCCCAATTGTGTTTTCGAAGACATTTTCACAACCCTCAACAAAGGATACGAAAGGAGAGGAAGGCACTGAGAGACCTCCAAAGTCCGTTTCTGCAGCACCTTTTGCACTCAAATAAAGGAGAACTTGGTTACCCTCAGTTAACTCCGCACCTTCGACCTCACAAATTTTGCCGCAAGGCAACCCGCAAAATAAACTAGGTTATTTTGCTCAATGTCCGAGAGTTCTTCACTGCAAGGGTCATCTGCGATCCCAAGCGAGACTATATTTTCGGTACCAAGAGCCGGAGACGGCCCCGAAAGGTCTGTGGGAGGGTCGCCAAGATCGATGTCAGTCCTCGGCGCAATTTGAGCTTTCAGACAACTTGAACAGGTTATTGACCAAAAGGTGTCTGAAAGCGGCCTGAAACTGACGAGCTGTGGTGTTAGCGTTAGCTCCTGATTTAGAACGTACAATCGAGAAGGTGTTTTCCGGCGCGTCCTGATTAATCCTCCTTGTCAGTACAAATGCAAATTCATAATGAGCGGTGAGATGGTCGCATAGCATTAAAATAGACCGCATTGTCAAACAAAACACGCGCACACAAGGACGGTTGCCTCGGGCACCCAACTACTTGCATGTTCTCAAATAGCGTAATGCATTCCTCCAGAAACTCTCTATGGACAAAGCCATTGCACATCGCAGATGCGTAAGGTGTTTTGCCACTCTTTGAGAACTGTTGAGGCAGTCAAACAAGCGGTCTACCCTTTCGACAAACCGTGCAGCATGGATTGCTTCGGCGGATAGCTGCTGAAAAGTCACCAACGTGTATGTATATCGCAGCTGCACAGTGGTTGCTAAAAACCTGTGCGGCCAACTTTACAGACATCTTTGATGCAAATGTTAGATTAAAGTGCTTGTCGCTCATTCTTGGGATGGAACGAATTTCAGTGCTGTCCTTTTCGTAAGCCTCTCTTATGTAATGGCTCTTCACAAGATGATCCCCTATTCTGAAATCACGCTGAAACAGCATGTTTCGCAAGCACTTAAATAAGTGAGGAGCAGCAAAAATGAAAAAGAGCCTCCTCCCGTCGATGTCTACATAGGGCTCTTTGGCAGTAACAAGGCTTGCAAAAAGGGACACGTTCTGGCTTTCCCTGGTCACAGACCACAGCCACTGGTTGCAAGCCAGCGTCCCCAAGGGACTTGCAGCATTGAAAAAGCAGGTCCTTCAAAGTACTCGCGGGTGCCCTTCGATGCGCAAAAAAATAGCCAAGGGGTTGTTTCAATGCCGTTCGGATACCTTTAGCCATAAAGACAAGAGCCTTGTTGCAAAGGTTATTGCCTTGAACATCATCATATTCTTCCAGGCCTTCGAATCTGTCATGGGATGGGTTGTACGAAAGCTCTTTCTTGATGTGCATTTCACCGAAGACAATGAAACAGGCTCTGTCACTCATGGAAAAGGTAGCCGCTCGTCTCTTTATAAGGTCGAAGATTTGCGGGAAGAACCCAACCCTTAACGGCACTCGCTTAAGCATAACTGCAAAGATCGCACTGACGGCAGCCTTAGGAGTCTCCTACAGTACCTATAACCCTTTGGGCTATGGAAGTAGAGCCCAAGGTCAAAGTATTTCTTTTGGCTCAATAAGAACTTGTTGTTGGGCGAGTTGATTATTACATAACATGGTGATATTAGCGCTAAAAAAGACGAACACTTGTGAGAGACAGGACAAGCATGTGAGAGACAGGAAGCGCCTCTCCTGTCTCCCGCATGTGTTCGTCTTTTTTAGCCCTAAAATCACCATGTTTTGGCTCGACCAGCGGCGACCAAAGCGGCTCACGGTATTCATCCTCAGCTGAGCCGCCACGAGCGCAGCAACAGCTGGAGACACGTGTGAGCGGACGCTCCGGACGACTTCCCCAAGTGTTAGGGCTTGACGCTGCCTCTGCAATCTTTCTTGCAGCCTCAGGTTTAAATCCCGTTGTTTCCGCAGCCTCGCCTTGAGCTCCTTGGTTTTCCTCCGCATGTGGCGGTGACTCGTACAGGGCACTGTGGGAGATGCGGGTTTTTTAAGGAGTGCGCTTTGTAGATGTTCGACGCATATTAGGAGTCGTTAAGGAGAGCATATGAGATTGACCACTCTTCGTGACATCGTTCTGAGCTGTAAATGTAAACACTTCATTATATTTTAAAGAAGCTTTGCAAAATGAAAAGCATCGGTGATTGCGCACATGCCATTATGAACACGTGCTCTATGGTAAAAGGATCATCCAGGTTGCAATACAGTGTGTGCTGTCTTTATTACCTTATACCTTAGACAAACAATACTTCTAGAACATATAGCGTTATACAAGGATGGAGAAAATGGTCTTCCGGATGGTTATTTCTGCGACATTAAGGCATATGAAGTACCATCCACCTGCTGGATTTCACATCGTTCACTCACATAGAAGGGACCGTTTCGGCGTATTTCAGGAACGAAGTGGCCGCTTGACGAGTGAACCTGCGCGGATAGGCAGACCTGCCCGGTCTACATTTCATGTTGTATGAGATTGTGCTCAGTGCAGTGAGGTTAAGTAAAATGAATATTTGTAGATACACAGACATTTAACATTGTATTGAATCACAGACTTCGTTCATAGACTATTTGTGGCGTGCACGTCGATATACGCACAAATAGTCACACAAATTGCTTTTTTGTTCTTGTGTCTTTAGTGTGACATAAAATCATTCCAAGAACAGTGATTTTTCTGAAAGACCACTTTTTAGTCGCGATATTTTAAATATTGCAAGGACAATTTTTAGGTAGCTCTAGAGATATAGCCAATAGCAGGACATCGCATCAAGAGTGGTTTTGTATTCCTTTTAGTGGTGTAATGATTTTCAGAACGAACTCTTGTACTGGTGCGAAAATTTTTATCGTTGTTATGGCTTTTCTTTTTGCCTCAGACGTTTGTGAAAGAAGATGGCATGTTGACGTTCAAAATGACTTGCACTATGCAATAACGTTCACCTTTGCTTAACACTTCAGTAGCTACGCCAGTGACAGAGTTGATTATCGGAGTCTGTGCAGCCGACGGAGCCTGTGGTAATGTGGTGTGTGGAGCCGCGTTAACTCTAGCCTCTTGTGCAGGAACAGCGTTGTCCACGAGCACGTTGTCCCGGTGTTCTGCGAATGAGGTAAATAATAAGGTAAAATTTAGCATGTTGAACGAGGAAGAAAAGAAAATTAAAGGAAGAAGTGACAAGAGCACCGCAGAGATTACATCGGGCCAGGAGTTACCTGGGACTTCTTGGGAAGGTGCTACGCATCCATGTGATGGACGGGCACACGTGCGGTCGCAGTGATCTTTCGTTGCGCACCACCCTGCAGTTTCTTTATTGGGAAAGGGGGGGGGTGTTATTGCAGGATAGTAGTCATGTTTTCAATCTTTATAAGTTGTCTTCACTTCAGAAAGCAAGGTTACCTGCTCAACTGGATACTTTCCGAGCGGCCGTCTCATTCGTTTGGCAGCCCGTGGACGAGGCGCTGTCTGGGGACGTACGAGTTCACGTGGCCTGGCGAACCCGACTCTGCAGACGCGATACGAAAGATTTATGCCACGTGTATCTTTGGTGAAAAGCTCAACAAATGTCACCTTCAGTCTTTGAAGCCTGAACACGATTCTGGCCACGGTCACCACACGTGTTGTCATGGTTGTTAGCTCCGGTGCCCGCCAGAAAGATGCATGATGATATATGTTGTTTATTGGCGCAAGGGCCAATGGATGGCCAAAGAGCGCCAGTACATGATGACGAGTGCGAACAATGATTATGTTAAGTGGCTGTAAAGGGGCCTAAAATTCCTCGCCTTGAAGGCGGGTAAAACATATAGGTATTAAAATCATGACAGTGACATGAAATGTGTGCAGTGAAAATGATTGGCAAACGGTTGTGATTAAAACTCTGGAGAGATGGTATGAGCACGAACGTGAACCGCCCTTGTGACCAAGGGCTGTGAGACAGGTGCTTTCTATGATGTAGCTACCACAGCAGCAATCTCTGTTCAGAGATCGCGCTGCGGATTACCAGGGTAAATTACGTAAAAACAGTGTAGATCTTTTAAAAACGCGAACAGTGAATCATGTTTGAAAAGCGGATCCCTACCGATGAACATCTCTGGATGAAGAGGCATTTGCTCTCGGTAGGGTAATGGGAAATGTTTTTTTCTAATAGGATCTAATTCATTGCATTGAATGAGAATATGAGGAACAGTAAGGGGTTCACCACATTTCTCGCACATAGGTGGATCACCACCGGACAGAAGGTAAGAGTGTGTACTATATGTGTGTCCTATTCTAAGCCTGGTTAGTGTTACTTGTGTGCGGCGGGACCTCGATACTGGTGGCCAGTTTCCAAGACTTGGCTTGATAACATGTAGCTTATTTTGTGTTTGTCTGTCCCATGAGCACTGCCAATAAGCCCTCAGCTTTCGTTTTAGGAAGGGTTTTAGGTCTAGCGCCGGCACAGCTATGGATGTATCAGATGCGTTTTCGTGGACGGATGCAGCTAGCTGGTCTGCCAACACGTTTCCTTCGATCTCGCGATGTCCTGGCACCCAGCATATCACGACATGTTGTTTAGATGTGTAAATTGTGCATAGCAGCGAGTACAGCGAGACGATTACAGGATTTTTGTGCGTTTTAAGATTCTTCAAAGTTTTTACAACGCTTAAGGAATCCGTGTATATAACAGCGTGGTGTAAGCTTATTTCCTTAATGTGTTTAACCGCCGCCAGTATCGCATATGCCTCTGCTGTAAAAATGCTTGAGTTCGGGTGGAGGACGCCGGCATTCGAAAAGGATGGACCGACCGCCGCGTAAGACACACCAGCGTGGGACTTCGACGCATCCGTAAAGAATTTGGGGCAATTATATTTGTGCTGAAGTTCCAGGAAGTTGGTACGAATATGTGAGATAGGCGCGTGTTTTGTAACTTCCTCGAAGGATACATCACAGTCTATGAGCTGCCATTGCCACGGCGGCGGCTGTACAGCGGGCGCCATTACGCGGTGTTCAAAGAGCGGGACTTCCATTTCTTCGGCAAAATGTCGCGCACGTAGCTAGTATGGCGCCCTTGATGCAGGACGGTTATGAAATAGCTGAGAACTAGATAAGTCATTCACAGCACTGTATGTGGGGTGTTCATTGTTTGCATTGACTGAGAAAATATACGAAGTAAATGTAGCATCTCTGCAAATGAAGGGACCACTGGTTTGATTCGGCGTAAAGGCTTTCCACAGGGCTTGTCCGAAAAGCACCCGTAGAAAGGCGAATGCCTAGATGGTGGACGGGGTGCAGCATCTAGGCATTGAAGATGGACCGAACATTCCGTGTCCGTGTCGGCAACGTTCTGTCACGTCCATTTGTCCAGGAAACCGGAGTACCACAGGGTAGTGTACTGAGTTGTCCATCTTCAGCACAAATATAATTGCCCCGAATTCTTTACGGATGAGTCGAAGTCCCACGCTGGTGTGCCTTACGCGGCGGTCGCTCCATCTTCAATGCGCTCGGTGTCGCAGAGTGATAAACTATGGCCCCGTAGTCTAGGCGTGTGAGTATGAGACTTCTGTAGAGATTCATGAGACATTTGCTATCACTTCCCCATCATGTTCGAGACAAACCTTCAGAATATTCATAGTTTTCAGGCACTTCTTTTTTAGGTATTTTATATGTTGCACAAAAGACAATTTGGCGTCTAGAATTACACCTAAAAACTTGTGCTCTGTTTTTACAGGCAGCAAATGGCCCTGCAGATGAATATCTGGATCGAGGTACAGGCCTCTCTTCCTGGAGAATAGTACGCAGGTGCTTTTTTGTGGGTTGAGGCTGAACCCATTTTCGTCAGCCCACTTCGACACCTTTTTAAGAGCAAGCTGAAGTGGTCGCTCGCATATTGCTAGGTTGCCGGATTTAAATCCAATCCGCACATCATCGACATATATTGAATAGACCACATTGCGTGGGATACATAGACGCAAGGAATTCATTTTTACAATAAAAAGTGTACAACTCAGTACACCACCCTGTGGTACTCCGGTTTCCTGGACAATGGACGTGACAGAACGTTACCGACACGGACACGGAATGTTCGATTGGACAGGTAGCTCTCTATTATGTACAACATATTTCCACGTATACCTAGTTCTGAGAGGTCCCTTAATATCCCAAACCGCCATGTAGTATCGTACGCTTTTTCCATGTCTAGAAAGACAGAGAGAAAAAACTGCTTGTGTATGAAAGCGTCACGAATGTTTGTCTCAATGCGAATGAGATGGTCAGTTGTGGATCGACCCTCTCGAAAATCGCACTGATGAGGGTCAAGCAATCATTTTGATTCCAGGATATGTAGCAGCCGACGGTTGATCATCTTTTCAAAAAAGTTTACACAGGCAGCTTGTTAAGGCTATAGGCCTGTAACTTGAAACCGAAGATGGGTCCTTTCCCTGTTTTAGGATAGGAATAACAATGGCCTGTTTCCAAGCACTAGTGATTTCACCTGAAAACCATATGGCATTGTACAAAGAAAGGAGAGTTTTTTGTGTTTCTAAAGGTAAGTGCTTCAACATTTAATAGACCACACGGTCACAACCTTGGGCAGAAATACTGCAGAAGTTTACCGATGTTTGTAGCTCAGCCAAGCTAAAAGATTGGTTGTATGCCTCTTGTATTGCACATTTGCGTTCTGGTTTCTGTTTTTCTATTCTCGTTTTATACTGTTGAAAGGCCTCGGAGTAGTGCGACGAGCTGGAAACGTGTTCAAAGTGCGCACCCAGGAAGTTTGCCTGGTCTTCCAGGGTGTCGCCTTCGGTATTTACTAAAGGGAGTGAATACGCTTCTCGCCCTTTTACTTTATTAAAACTGCTCCAGACCTTACCTTCGCCTGTATACGAGTTTATACCAGACAAAAACTTCTGCCAGCTTTCTTTTTCGAGCCTGTCGGCGTGTCCTCCTGCCCTGGGATTTTACGTTTTTAAAATTGACTAAATTTTCTGCTGGCGGAGAGTCACGGAACAGCCGCCACGGCTTGTTTTGCATTTTCCGCGCATTCCTGCATTCAACGTTCCACCAGGGAACACGCCGTTTGGGACCTGTGCCGCTCGTTTCGGGAATACATTCCGAGGCAGCATAGATTATAAGAGCTGTAAAATACTTCACAGCATCATCTAGGGTTAAGCCGGACATCTCAGCCCATGTCACGTAAGTAAGAGTTCGGTACTGTTCCCAATTAGCTGAGTCAAGTTTCCACCGAGGAACTTGCGGAGGAAGCTCATTTTGTTTCAGCGTACTTAGGATTATTGGGAAATTGGTCACTCCCATACGGGTTTTTAAAAACACTCCATTTAAAATACGGTAAAAGCGTGGGCGATGATATACTAAGATCTATGGCAGAGTAGGACGTGTTAGCGACATTAAAATATGTGGGCTCCTTGGTGTTCAGGAGGCACACTCCAGAGGAAAAAAGAAATTGTTCAATAAGGCGACCTCGCGCATCGCAGCGTGAATCGCCCCACAGGTTATTGTGTGCGTTGTAATCTCCAAGAACCAAAAATAGGTTCTGGGAGTTCCCCTATTAATGATTCTAGATCGCGCTTCTGAAGGTGATAATGTGGTGGTATGTACAAGGAACAGATGGTAATGAGTTTATCAAAAAATACGGCTTGGATGGCCACTGCCTCAAGGGCCGTTTGGAGGCTTGAGATGTTGGCATGCCACACTTTTATCAACTATTATGGCAACACCTCCAGAAGATGCGACAGCATCCTCGCGATCTTTTCGGAAAGTTAAATGCTGTCGGAGGAAGCCTGTCTGCTTAGATGACAAGTGTGTTTCTTGGACACACAGCACTTTTGGGTTAAATTTGCTTAGAAGTTCTTGGATGTCGTCTAGGTTTCGCACTAATCCTCTGACGTTCCACTGCATGATTTTGTACATGTTGGGGAAAAAAATTGTGCTGTGTGCCTCAAAAGTTGAAGATTAGGGCTTACTTTACAGGGCCCTTGTCAGGCCCTGTAATTGGTGTCTTGTCTTTTTTGGAGCGGTCGAGAGAAGCTCGCCGCTCCTTCGGCGCCGTCTGCGCCGTTTGACTTGGACTGGTGTCCATTGCCTCTTCCGAGGCACTGGACACCCGTGCCAAAGAGTGATGTCGCGTAGACTTCGTCTGGATTGACGAAGTCTTGGACCCCACCGCGCCGGAGGTTGGCGTGCCCTCCTTGGCCCCTACGTTGCTTGTAGTGGCCACCGGTGTGGTCAGGTCGAGGGTGGGCAGGGCAGCCTTGGCTGCTCCCGCCATGGGGGCGGATGGCGTTTGCCTCGGCACGCTGCGCGTGCTCCGGGCAACCGCGATAGGCCGTTGTGGTGCCGCCCCCTGTCGCACCACTTCGGCAAAAGGCGTTTTGAATGCGAAAGACTGTGAAATGCGTTGTCGCGCCTCACGGAAAGATATGTTCTCTTTGACCTTTAGTGTTATTATTTCTTTTTCTTTCCTCCAAGCTGAACAAGCTCTGGAGTACGCAGGATGATCTCCATCGCAGTTCGCACAGTGAGTCTCATCGTGAGTGCAGTCTTCAGCAGAATGGCCTGTTGTTGCGCATTTTGGGCAAGTAAGCTGCCCTCGGCAGCTCTGAGACGCGTGACCAAACCGTTGGCATTTAAAGCAACGTCGCGGGATTGGGAATGTATGGTCTAACGCTAAGTTTGACATAGCCGGTTTCAAGAGTCTCAGGTAGGGTAGTCGTATTGAAAGTGAGTATTAGATGCCTTAGTCGGTATTTCGTTGTTGTTTCGCCTAATTGTGATGCGCTGGACATGCATTACGTCTTGATCTTTCCATCCATCCAGTTCTGCATCAGTCAGTTCTACTAGGTCTTCATCGGACACTACGCCTTTCACTGTGTTCATTGTGCGATGTGCTGTCACCGAGATTGGAAAACTGCCAAAAGCCACAAGGTGTCCTAGTTTGTCGTACTGTTGTTTGTCGCGAATTTCAAGAAGAAGATCGCCACTTCCCATCTTCGTAACTTTGTATCCTGGGCCAATTGCATCAATCAGGGACTTTGAAACAAGAAATGGTGACATAGTTCGGACTGTTTTGGTTTCATGTTTACTGTGCACAACGTGGCAACTTAGGAAAAGCCTGCTTCTGTTTCGCAAAAAATGTTGGTGTATCTTCGGTGCGCCACCTTTTGAGGGTGCGATCAGGGAGTGAGGGCTAGAGAGTTTGCCATGCGAAACTTGTAAACTGCGGCGGCGCTGGTGGCCACCCACCACCGAGCCCAACAAGGGGACGCTACAAGATTGAATGAGACTTGGAGACGCCAGCCATGCATCGCCGCTATTAACCTAATATAGCTATCCGAGGTTGAATAACTACACAGGGTTAACCCTCGCCGCCTGGAAAAATCGGAAGTAAACGGAAGAGAGGAGATGACAGGATAGATTTAAAGTGAGAGCGAAAGACGAAGATGTAGGTAGAGAAGGACAGGAAAAGGCGACTGCCGGTTTCCCCTGGGTGAGTCAGCCCTAGGGGGTGCCGTCTACGTGATGCTGGGGCCAAAGGGGTGTGTTGCCTCTGCCGGGGGGCCTTAAAAGTCCAAGCACCCGGCATCGCCTCAACCCCCAGGATCCCCCTTTTCCCCGGACACGGCAAAGCCACGCACGGCGAGGCGTGGGTGGGGATCGAAACACCCCCCCCCCCCCCCCCCCCCGTTGGCTCAGGTCCGTGGTGACGCCACTCAGCAAACGCCTGCTTGCGCAGACGCCCCTGCGGGGTGCCAGAAAGATGCAGTATGCGCTTATTGATTTTTTTTCCTAGGAAGGAATTTTTAATGCTAAGGCAGCTGTTTCTATCAATTCTCTCGATGTATTAACCATTCTATATTACATATAAACACACTATTTTTCGTGTGAATAAATGTGCACGCATGCAAATTGTAGCTAGAAATACGGCTCATACTTCTGCTTACCGATAACAGGAAATACGACACATCTTTATACCACCTATGAAGACCATATTCACGTCTACACCGATGGATCATGTTTGAATCAAAGTTCTACATCGGCATTCTTTATACCTGCATACCAAGAGAAAAAAAGCCTTTAAGCTCAGCCATTTCACAACATCCACAACGGCAGAGCTTTATGCAATACTCTGTGCTTTACGCTTCATATGTCTACAATCAGGTCCTCTTCGCTGGGTAGTTCTTAGTGACTCACAATCATCATTAGTTTGCTTAAGAGGAATCAGCTTAGGTAACAAAGGTAGCGTGCTGACATATGAAATACAGAAGACTTACGCCATAGCAAGAAGTTTAAACCACAGCATAATGTTCCAGTGGGTACCAAGCCACTGTGAAATCATAGGAAACGACACAGCTGATCGCATGGCACATGCAGCGCATCAGGAGAATAATATATCACTGCTACCTCTACCGATGAGTGATGCGAGATGTCTACTAAATAAGCTGTGCTGTCAATTGGCCAAGGAAACTTGGTTCGAAAATGGTGCACAGAACTCTCAGTTATGTACCATTGATCCCGTCATAGAATTTAATATTCCGTTAAAGGTTAGCCGATCTGTAGAAACAGTCATTCATAGACTTCGGCTTGGCACGGCTTACACAAAGACCTTCCTGCATCGAATAAGAAAAGCTGACAGTCCTACCTGCTCATGTGGAGAAGCTGAAGAAGACGTAGAGCACCTTCTTCTACACTGTAAGAAATATGATGGCCCTCGAAGGAAACTTTTACAAAAACTAAATTGTTTAGATAAGCGGCCCCCCATCAGTAGCAAAAATCTTGGGCCCATGGCCAAGAGGAAACTTCCAAAGCATTGCTGCGCGTGCAATAGTTGAATTTTTGGAGGAATCACAAATATCACAAAAGTACTAAATCACACACAAAAAAAATGTGTTCGCGTTATTGTTCACCGGTATGTTACGCTACAATATTCTTGTGTTTTATTTTGGCAAATAATTCTTTGTGAAAGCCTAATTGTTTCTGTTACAGTGTGCCATTTAAGAGACTGCTTCCAAGAATCATGATCGGATTTGACATATTAGTGAACTTTCATGTTTTGTGTGGACATTTCAATTCCGTGATTACTTGTGTTCTGTGAACTTTTGTGCAGCGTGGACACATTTTTGTATTGAGGAACTTGGACTCAGTGTGTGAGAGTTGTACTATGTGTCTTTGTATAACCTAGTTTGTGCTTGTTTTTTACTATGCGACGACAACTGTTCTGCAAGAGAAGAGGAGTAGCCGGCGCCACGCATTGGCACCAACCTCTCCTTATATACATTTAATAAAAAAAATACGGCAGGTACTGCGTCTTGACGAAGAAAACTGGGCCGCAGGAATGCCAACTTCACGAAAGTGCAGCGAGCACACCACTCTGAGCCGAAGCTGTCCCGGCGTCTTATCAAGTAGACACGGGTTTCTACAGAACCTCACCCAGGATTCACGCCTGCAATTTCATGGTAGCGTTGTTTAGGCAATTGTGTCGCAATAGATAACGTAAAAAGAAAAAATATACATCACTGCAACAGAAAGCGATCGATGGCAGTAAAAGCGCATAGCAGGAAAGATGTAGCAGCAGCGCAGCACAAAACAGCACAACACAGCACTGCGACGGAAATATTCCTTGCGCATCCAAGCGCCGGAAGCAACGATCACTACAAGCTTTTTAATACAATAGAGACATGGCACTGAGATGGGCGATTAAAGTGAATCGTTTGAAGCAGTCCGAGTGCCGCACAATACTTGCGCTGTTGTGATACGTTGAGAAGTCCTAGAATATTTGACACCACTTGCTCTGAGCCAAACCTGAGGTGAAATCAAGCGATAACTGTAACACAACGTTAAGCTTTCGACCCCATTTTTTTTCCAAAGCACCATGACTTTCCCTTGCACAACTCTACGTGCACGTATTAACAGTACTATAGTTTTGCTCACCTAGTGTAAATGAAAGGGAAACGGTGCAGGGAAACGCCAGGCGTACGGGAGTTGCTGTTGCATCCTTGTACAGCACATCGTTTCCGTGGGTACTGAGTAAAGCGCTCCGCGCCAACCGTTGGCCGCATCGTCCCGTACGACACCGTGCCCGACTAAACGTGTTCACCCGCGTTACACGGAACCTCGCTACTCCACACGCAGCGAAAATAAAGTTTCACACCAAAATAATTAGGAAAAACGAATGCAAATGTGCGCAACACCTAAACACGTGAGGGGGCGTTTCGTACAAGACGAACTTTACACGCGCCTTTCCGAACACTACAAGGACTGAATCGCAGAGCAATGGCATGTGTCATTCTTCAGAGGGCGCTAATAAGAAGGTTTTTGATAATGAATATATATTTTCATGAATTCTTTGTATACTGGATCTAAATAAATGTTATTCAGAAATAAATCTCGTTCGTGAAATATAAATATTATTTTGTTGTTGAATAAAATTTGGTTTTTTGTTATTAGTGTTTGTTTCCTCCACACCTAGTCGCGCTTCATTCGCTACTTCCATAACTCCCCATGCTGATGTCGCTGGCTATAGGATCTGAACCGCTTTTCACCTGAAGCTTCGCGACCTATTTGTATAGACCTTGAAATTACTTTCTACGGCCAGTCTTTAATGGAAGTGGCGTGTTCCCGAAGCCTGTCGCTGATACACCGCCCAGTCTGTCCCGCGTACACTCTGCCGCACGAACATGGGATTTCGTACACAACACATGTAACGCACTCGATGAACGGCTTGGCATGCTTCTTAGAACAGGTTGCTCTGCTTTCCTTTTCGTCAACACGGCGACGCATGCCACCCAGCTTCAGGGGGCGCTTAAAACACGACACGGACGCTACCACGTCCCAGCCCGATGTGACAGCCCGTGTGCGTAGCGAATGACTGTTGCAATGCGATTCTGCTGTCTATCGTCTTTAGTAGGATAGCCTAGCACCTCCGTGAGTAGCACTCAGCCAACGGCAGTTTACGTGGGAATGCAGCAGCGAGCAGCCTCTCAACATGCTTTGCAAAGCTAGGCTGCACCCTGTGTTCGCAGGAGCGGAATAAAGAATTCCTCATGGCGGGCAAGGTATTGACTCTTTTTACAGCCATCGAGTGAGTGGAGCTGAAAGGCGGAATGCTCTTCTTTGATTGGCGCGAATATTCCCACTAGCCATGATCATGTCGAAAGCGCAGGATGAGATCCAGAAACCTTATACTGTTATCCGAGCAAAGTTCATTGGTGAACTAAAAAGAATTTAGAGTGAGCGCGAAGGTCGCGATGATGCTTTGGACTTTCTCACGATAGGCCCCCCGATTTAGACGTAAAAATAATCAAAAAATCGTCCACATACCGCGACACACGAAGCACCCCCCAAACCATCTAAGTGTTTAGACAATGCACGGTCATACTGGGCCCGCAGGAGGTCACTAAAAATTGGTGCCAAGCAGGAGCCGATACACGCATCCGTCTTTTGCACACAGTAGGTGCCTGCGTACGCTACAAGTGAGGAACGCAGACAAAAAGGGGCAGCAACTCAAGAAACATACTTGTGTTGGTGCCACAGGTGTTCTGGAAACGCACTTCACCCAGTTCCTCGATGGTTTCCTGTACAGCAGCCAGAAGTACCTCGTGCGGAAGGGAAATAGTACAGGTCCTTTACATCCACGGACAGGGCGAGCATGTCTGGTTAGCTCAAACGTTGTAAGGAAGCGTCGACTTCCGCTGGACTTCTGAATAGGAAAAGGTCCGACAGGGACAATTGCAGGTAGGCCCCCATCTGTCGCTGCCACTTTTCTATCTCCAAGACCATGGCGCGGAAAGGGCACGCTTACCAATACATCTTCGCCGAGACAAAGATGCTCAAAAAATTCTTGCCTTCCGCCTTCTTGACTGCCCCCGTCAGGCGGGTGAGACCTGCTCCCTCTAACAGCTTTAAGGCCTCCTTGAGGCTGGAGGTCCTGTCTTCAGCCTTACGAAAGTTTTGTTCTATGGCCTTTCGCAGCTTTATTTCATAGCTGCCATAGCTGAACATCACAAATCATCTCTCCTTATCAGACAAGTCCAAGCGGTTCATTGTTGTTACGCATCAGTGCAATATATTATTCACCTGGTTTTACGCGGGTGTCGCCTCTCACGCTTCGAGGCAGGCTGTCAACCGCCGCAAGGACGCATATCTTTGCCATCCGGAGCTTTCGCCTTTGCTGCAGTGTTTCGCAACGAGACTTAGAAGGTCAACCTTGTCCATCCTCGGGTGGACGCATTATTTAGGTCCTAGATTCAGTACGCCCTGTACACGCTGCGGTACATCTGCGTCACCTATGACCGCTACAGGCTGCTGGGGGGTTCTCGGGGCGTTTCTTTCTCGCAACGGTGTGGCAAGTTTGCTCTCCATAAAAATGCGCTCTTTTGGGAGACAGTCCAAGCTCCTAGAAGAAACGCTGGTGCCACGGGAGACTCGCATGGGCGCACGCTAGGAACACGCAATCCTTCTGCATCCCGATCAGTGTTGCGGAGTTGCCACTCCGGAATTGGAATGACTCCGGAATCATTCCACATTTTCGCGACCCCGGAATGGAATGGGGATGGAATGGGCACAACGCTTGCAGGAATGGAATGGGAATGGAATTAAGCGTCTTTTGCACGGAATGGAATGGGAATGGAATTACGTCTTTTTCCGAAAGTAAGGGCACGTTGTCGTCTACGCGCTTTTTTTCAACCTTCAAACATTAGTAAGTGAGAGCCTTGACTTTAACAATAAAGCAGTATTTTTAAAATGGCTTGGCTGATTGCAACCACGGAACATTTATAAGTAACGCGCCTACTACAATTCTGTCCTTGTATAGACTGTGTTGCTCCGAAGTTTGTCTCTATTGTTCGCGTAACCGCGGCTCCATACCGTTGGTATCCGTCGTGCGGAACTCCCGGCGGCGGCATATCCCCCCCCCCCCCCCTTTAGGCCTCGTGATTTTTTTTTTTGTTCTCTCGGCGGCCCCCCAGCCGCCTGCTGTCTTTCCCCGTGTTCGCATCGCCAAGCAGAGAGGGCATTGGGGAGGAACGTATTTTGCTACACTCTTACTTGCAACGTCTGTAATATCATGCTCAAAATAGTCATGTAGGCCTGAGTACATGTTTTTTCGAAGTCGAAAGCCACAACGCATCCTTTAGGATGCACCTTTAGTTAGCCAGAGCCAAGGGTAGGCGTGGTGCAAAAAGTGTGAACGATCTGCCAATTTGTAAAAAAGAAACCGAGGCATAAGTTAGTGTACAAACAAATTCATTATCCCAACAGATACTGAAGGGAGAAACAAATTATCCCTGCGAGTTGGTTCCCATTGATACCCCCACACGAAAGTGTTGATAC
This sequence comes from Rhipicephalus appendiculatus, assembly GCA_030522465.1. NCBI lineage: Eukaryota > Metazoa > Arthropoda > Arachnida > Ixodida > Ixodidae > Rhipicephalus > Rhipicephalus appendiculatus. Next base: position 51,321 of record JALIZH010024145.1, read on the forward strand.
CCCCCACGCGAAAGTGGCGAATACTCTATGCACAGCCTGACCTTTATTTCAAGCAGTTTAGTACCTGACACACGTAAATAACCTTTGCGACAAGGAAGACATTGCATACCTGCGCACAGGCGAACACGGAAAGTTCTCCTCGGCCCATCCATGCATGCGAGGCGCGCTTGACAAGCGTGAGTGCTGACGAGCAGCGCGGCCCAGTGTTCCGTATTCGATGCAAAGGCACAACGTGCCCCGAGCGGTGCACTGTTCCAACTAATACCAGCAGATCTAGATGGTTCTGTCCCCATTAAACCACATCTTAATTTTCTCCATATTCATGACCACTCCAGACGCGTAGCAAAACTGCTTAGTCTTCTTGAACACTGCATTTGTCAGCATAAAAATACGCTATGTCGTCATTTTCGCATTAACACATTTAAGCTTAAACAATAATTAAAACATCACCATTCGTTCACGCATGCTGACCGTGCAAATACAATAGATAGCGGGAGAACTGCCCCTATAGGAATTAGTAGGGTGGTTGTACTGCACGAGATACTATCCCTCGACCTTGGTAACGCTTTTTGCATGGCTTTTTCAGTTATTAATGCATCTGATGATGTCAGCTTTATGGGGCGTTCATTCTTAACTCGATAAAACTATCAAGATGCCTTTCATACGTTGAGGAATTACAGGAATGGAATTGAACTGCCCGGCCATTCCCGGAGTGGGAATGGGCTAAGGTTTTTTCATTCCCAGGAATTGAAAGGAATGGAATTGCGGAAAGTTCTAACTCCCCGGAATGGAATTGGAATGGAATGGAGGCGCCCATTCCGCAACACTGATCCCGATCTCTCGCCAAGCTTCGGCTCTGAAGGCACGGCACAACTTCAGACCATTGGCACGGGAAGTGACGAACGGTCCTAGTGAGGAGGCGAGACACGGCGGCACAGGGGAAGTCTTGATGGAGTATCCGAAACAAGTTTCGCTGGGCAGTTAGTGACGATGAGATGCTTAAAGAGGGTTCAAAGAGAAAAGTCTTAGCTAAAGTGCCCGGTCTCTGAATTACAAACTGCACTAAGTGGCGAAAGGCGGGCCAGTTGGCACAAAACTCAAGAATGGAAAAATAGCGCGAACGCAGGACGAAGGAAGATGACACAAGGACGGGCGCTGTCCTCTTGTCAGCGCCCGTCCTTGTGTCGTCTTCCTTCCTCGAGTCATGTTTCTTCGTCCTGTGATTCGGGCTGCTTTTTTCGCGAGAGCTACATTGGCCGTATTCTCGCCATTTCGCTGTGGCCGTAGCCTAGCAACCGCCGCAGCTGGCAGCGCCGCTCCTCGCGCCATCCGGAGGAAGAGCCGATGAAACCGCGCTGTAACAACAGAGGAGGAGCCGGCATTGCATAGTATATATAGAAGAGGCGGCTCGGTGGAATTCTTTGGCGGATATGGAAAATGAGTCGGAGACTTGAAGAAGTCAGGCTTCGTCAAGCAAACCTAAAGCACTCAGACGTACGAAGCTAAATGATAAAGATGTAACCGCACAGAGAACCAAGCTAAATAATAAGAATAACCGCACCTCTCCCTGCGCACACCCACGCAAAACAGTTTAGACACAGCCATTTTTTTTTAACACGAAAGTGTTTTATGCCGGGGTCCACCACGGCACCACTGACGTATTTCCGTCCCTGATATGACGTTGCAAAGTATACACTAACAGATGGCAAAGAAAAAAATTGGCCGCGTATCTGCGTGCTTCGCTGCAAATGTCGTAGACGATAGTCTTCTGCCGGCCGTACTACACTGTTTTGCCTTGCCTCAGACAGCGATTTCTCTGTGTGGTGCTGGTTGTGGTTCGAAGAAGGAAAAGGCGCCTAATTTCTGCAGCCCAGTCGGGATCACGGCGCAGCGCCTGCGGGATAGGGGGGATGGGATGACAGTGGATAGAAGAAAAAGGTTAGGGATGTAGTGGCGCAGAGCTCTCCAGCACGAACAGCAGCAGTCCGGTAGCAAGGATAGGGGTGGCAAGGGTCCCGGTCTCAGCGGTAGGCCTCGATTCCCGCCTCGTCCAGGAACTCCCGCCAGGCTCCGCAGCGCTGGTAGATGGGGGACGAGATGGGTAGAGGAGGTGTTCCAGAGTGGTGGAAGGAAGGCCCATCGGCCGCATCTGGCTGGCCTTGATAAAATAGAGGAGGCGCGAGGCGCTGCGTGAGACATGGACGCCATCTGGCAGTGCTGTCGAGAAACATCACCTTGTGCAGAACCCAGCAGCAACATATCGTCGGCCGAGGGCTTTTTTCGTGCATAGCGTCGCTTTTTGAGCGCAGCCTAAGAAACGCTGGGGTCTTCATAATTACGTATCTATGTATTTTCTTTATAAAGAAACATACTAGAGACTACTTATTTATTGATGTTGCTCCTCAGACATGCGTAACATTTGTTTTTTGTTCGACAATGTTCACAAGTATGAACAAAAATACTTGTGCAAGATGGCTGGGCGCTGAGAAAGTGGTTAAACTTTGGCCGGGTGGCTGAATCGTGTGACGTGCCGACGAACAGAGAAACAGACAGACAGACCAAAATTTCTCCGTTTAAGTATCCAAAGAAAGACTATCGTCTTTAAAAAAAGTCAGAAGCTTTGCCACCGCGAGTCGAACCTCCGACCTCTCGCTCCACAGCGCGCGGCGCGAAACCATTCGGCCTCGAACCGTTTTTTTTCTTTAATACATGGGTACGCTCTTCGGAGTACTAACGGCAAGCGATTTATATGGACGTCAGACTCTGGAGTGTTGAAGACACGCAGCGCCACCTGTCGGATCAGTTTTGGGTAGTGCAAAGCCCG